>PVIW01001087.1:96505-342419 GCA_004026585.1 Noctilio leporinus | reverse complement strand
AAATTTAAAAAAGAAAAAAGAAAAAAAAAAAAAAAGCTGAAAGGAGTGCTTAGAGATCACCTCACCTATCCAGAGACAGTGCCTCACATGCGCACAGTCACAGAATAAGATTAACAGATTTAAGACTCCCAGTCCGGTTTCTATTAGACCCTGCTCCCAGAGTAAATAACTACCATCAATTAAGAAGGCTCTACCCACTGTCCTCAAATATTTATCATTTCTAAGCTACACAACAACCTTACAATATTACAAGATAAAGAAAAAAAGTTCAGCTTTTCTGCCGGTGGACGCCGCTGAGTAAGCATCGTTTTAAGTCTCCTCTTTTGCAGTCATGTCTAAGTCAGAGTCGCCCAAAGAGCCGGAACAGCTACGGAAGCTCTTTATCAGAGGTTCGAGCTTTGAAACAACAGATGAGAGCCTGAGGAGCCATTTTGAGCAATGGGGTATGCTCACAGGCTGTGTGGTGATGAGAGATCCAAACACCAAGTGCTCCAGAGGCTTTGGGTTTGTCACATATGCCACTGTGGAGGAGGTATATGCAGCCATGAATGCAGGGCCACACAAGGTGGACGGAAGAGTTGTGGACCCAAAGAGGGCTGTCTCAAGAGAAGATTCTCAAAGACCTGGTGCCCACTTAACTGTGAAGATTTTTGTCGGTGGTATTAAATAAGATACTGAAGAACATCACTTAAGAGATTATTTTGAACAGTATGGGAAAATTGAAGTGATTGAAATCATGACTGACCGAGGCAGTGGCAAAAAGAGGGGCTTTGCTTTTGTAACCTTTGATGATCATGACTCTGTAGACAAGATTGTCATTCAGAAATACCATACTGTGAATGGCCACAACTGTGAAGTAAGGAAACCCTATCTAAGCAAGAGATGGCTAGTGCTTCATCCAGCCAAAGAGGATGAAGTGGTTCTGGAAACTTCAGAGGTGATCATGGAGGTGGTTTTTGTGGGAATGACAACTTAGGTCGTGGAGGAAACTTCAGCGGCTGAGGTGGCTTTGGTGATAACCGTGGTGGCGGCGGATATGGTGGCAGTGGGAATGGCTATAATGGATTTGGTAATGATGGTGGTTATGGAGGAGGCAGCCCTGGTTACTCTGGAGGAAGCAGAGGCTATGGAAGTGGTGGACAGGGTTATGGAAACGAGGGCAGTGGCTATGGCGGGAGTGGCAGCTATGAGCTATAACAACGGAGGAGGCGGAGGCGGCTTTGGCAGTGGTGGTGGAAGCAATTTTGGAGGTGGCGGAAGCTACAATGATTTTGGCAATTATAACAACCAGTCTTCAAATTTTGGACCCATGAAAGGAGGAAACTTTGGAGGCAGAAGCTCTGGTCCTTATGGTGGTGGAGGCCAATACTTTGCCAAACCACGAAACCAAGGTGGCTATGGCGGTTCCAGCAGTAGCAGCAGCTATGGCAGTGGCAGGGGGTTCTAATTACTGCCAGGAAACAAAGCTTAGCAGGAGAGGAGAGACAGAGAAGTGACAGGGAAGCTACAGGTTACAACAGATTTGTGAACTCAGCCAAGCACAGTGGTGGCAGGGCCGAGCTACTACAAAGAAGACATGTTTTAGATAATACTCATGTGAATGGGCAAAAAACTCGAGGACTGGATTTGTGACTAATTATATAACAGGTTATTTTAGTTTCTGTTCTGTGGAAAGTGTAAAGCATTCCAACAAAGGGTTTTTAATGTAGTTTTTTTTTTCTTTTTTCATTCTTTCTTTCTTTTTTTTTTGCACCCATGCTGTTGATTGCTAAATGTAATAGTCTGATCATGATGCTGAATAAATGTGTCTTTTTAAAAATGTGCTGTGTAAAGTTAGTCTACTCTGAAGCCATCTTGGTAAAATTACCCCAACAGTGTGAAGTTAGAATTCCTTCAGGGTGATGCCAGGTTCCATTTGAAATCTTACAAGCTGCTTGGGCACAGAAGCCACTTGTCTTCAGAAACCTTGGTGCAGTTGAATTGATACGTTAACTGTGTTGTGACCTGGAGTTCACCATTAAAAGGGTCACCCAAGCAGAGTCATGGGGTTTATTTGGTTACTGATTGTTGGCACATCCTATGCAATATATCCAAATTGAATTATGGTACCAGATAAAAATTATAGATGGGAATGAAGTTTGTGTATCATCCATTATCATGTGTAATCAATAAACGATTTAATATCCTCTTGAAAAAAAAAGAAAAAGAAAAAAAGTTCAGAAAGAACTTCTAAAAATGACCCACTATCCCATGCTGTCAGAGTAGCAACACAAACTCACAAAGGATGGGAGGAAGATTCCCAAGCTCTGGACAGTTTTTAAGCTTTGCACAAACCTCCTCCTTGAATTACAAACGTTTATATTGCCTTGGTGAGGTTTCTAAGAAGAGAGAGAACAGAAGAGGGCGAGGCTTCTGCTCCTATAGGCTTTCACCTAGCATCCTGAAGGCTATAAATCCGCCCGAGTGATGCAACAGGTCATCGAAGCTGGCTGCAACAAAAGATGGACAGGACACCGAACCAGGTATTAGACACATCTAAATGCTGACTTTGCCATTTACTATTCCGCAACCCTGGGCACATTATTTCACCTTATCAAGTTTCCTTAAACGTAAAACAGAGATACAAATAGCGAGAGGGAGAGGGGGACGTGTGGTAGGGAAAGAAAGAGAGAGACAGAGAAATTCATATGGCTGTGGTTAAGATTTAATGATAGTATCTGTGGCCAGAAGGTGAACGATACTTGCCTCAGATTGCATGGGCAGGGCTGAGATCTGCATGAGGATCATGAGACTAGAAATCTGAATTTTCCTCTGTACCACACAGACCCTCTTCCTATATAGTGCTGGGAGGCCTTATGGTATGGTGATCAGAACAACAGTTTTGGAATAACAGAAGTAAGTTCAAATTTCAGCTCTACTCCTTAATAGCTGTGTGACTTGGAACAAGAGACTTAACTTTTTTGAACCTTAGTTTTCTTTTCAGTAAATTTCAAATAATAACTATTTCAAATGATGCTATGAGTATTAAACCCAAGTTCTAACTATGGTAGACACTCAGGGGTAGCAAGAAACAATGCATTATTCTCTCATTTCAGAGAACTCCAGAATGTTCTGACAATCCAGCTATATATCTATAGCAAATAAGTCAACTTTTGAGAGGAGATTAAACTCAACATTTTTTCTGGGAGTCTCCAATGGAGTAGAAAGTGAGGAAGATTCTTATGCCCACATTACTAACCTATAGGAACCATTGCTGGGTGAAGCTAAGAGCTGGCAAAGTAATGGTCTGGCTTATGGTGCTGCACCTTCCTGGGCGGCAAGATCTTGGAAGACCATCACAGGCTATAGGGGCTTGGGAGTCTCACCAGGTTTTGTCCCTTAGGTAAGACAGGACCCTGGAGAAATATATAAGCATAAGTGCAGAGTCTGGCACCTGTTCCCCTAGCCTGGCCCAGCCTGGGAAAATGAGGAAGGAAAGTAGTAAAGCTCCTTATGTCCAAGTAGCACTCTAGTTTAGGAAGTTCTCTGCATCCCTTATCTTATTATAACAATCTGGTAATTCGGAATTCGGGAATTATTAGTCCCAATTTACAAATGAGAAAAGGGCAACTTAGAAGTATATAAAGTAAGTTGATTCACTCTACAGTGATGAGAACGTGGTACTTTCTTACTCAAGTGTTTGGCATTATTTCCATTTAGCTCTCTTGAAGATACAGGCTCAGGAGAAGAAAAGAGAAAAACTAACTACTTGAGAACCCAAGCATGCTGGGAAGAACTCTACTTAGCAAGGAGGACTCTTAGACCTCAATCTTGATGCAAAAGCTGTTTTGCAATGTGAGCAAAGAAAATCTCTAGCAGATTACATCACTTTTATTGTGTGTCTAACTTTTCAGCCAGGGAAAAAAGAACAATCACTTCGGAAATTGTAGTTCAAAAAGAAAAGTTGGGAGGTTGGGGTGGGAAAAGATAGACAACCAGAGATGAATCTACCTTCTGGTTGCTCAATTGCACTCAAGGAAAAAGAGAAGATAAAGGGTAAAGAAATGACGGAGGGGTGTGAGTTCTTGGCAGACAGGCCAGAAAAGACATGGTAAAGAAACCAAGGCTCGAAACTGCTCCTTAGGAAAAGCACATACCCCATGCCACTTATAGCCCACCCATTTTCTCTACAGCTCTGAAATAGATAGCAGCCAACCAGTGTCAGAGGAAAACAAAACCAAAAACTGAGAAAAGGGAATAAGAGCAACTAACATTGAGTACTTACTTTTCTAGATGCTGAGCTAGGCACTTTTCACACACCTCTCAACTAACATTCACAGCAAATCTATTAAGTGGGCAGAATTACCCCTATATTTTCAGGGGGGAAAATATAACTTGAGAGAGGGTGACTGAGATAAAATGACTTGCCCAAGTGGTAGAACCTATACTTGACTCAGGCTGGGTCCCAATGTGGATGTTCTTTTTAGCCCTGTTAGATTATAGATAGTATCTAACTTAGAACTTGCCAACTAAAGGGCACTGGTTTGGCCAAAAATCAAGCAAGCAAGCACTTCTTATTTTTATTTATTCTTAAGAAGAGTAAATTTTTTTAACATGACTTTATTTTAGAGAGAGGGAAAGGGATGGAGAAAGAGAGGGAGAGAAATATCATTGTGTGAGAGAGACATTGATTGGTTGTCTTTCGCATGCCCCCAACGGGAGACCTAGCCTGCAACCTGGGTGTGTGACTTGCCTGGGAATCGATCAGGCAACCTTTTGGTTTGCAGGCTGGAACTCAATTCACTAAGCCACACCAGTCAGGGCAAGAATAATTCTTTTTTTAAAACTATTTTTAAAAATCTATTGATTTGAGAGAGAAAGGGAGAGGAACACTGACTTGTAATTCCACTTATTTATGCATTCAACTGGATGCTTCTTGTATGTGCCCTAACCAGGGATTGAACCTGCAACCATGATGTATCTGGGTGATGTTCTAACCAGATGAGCTACCTGGCCAGGGCTAAGAATTATTCTGGAGAAATGATTGATTCTCAAGAGATAATTTGATTCTCAAATTGATTCTCTAGGGTAAACTTTTGGAAAATAGGACAGAGGGTAAATTCCTGGCCAGAAGTTCCTATAGGGTACCAGTTTATTATAGATTGGAAAAGGTGAGAACAGAAGAAAATGTCTTATTAATCAATTCACATATATTTATTGTACTTCATTACCTACAAAGCACTTCAGAGACCCATAGTTATATACAATATTGCACTGAAGTGAGAATACAGATTTTTTAAAATATCATTTTTTAAATAAAGATTTTATTATTTTTAGACAGAGGGGAAGGAAGAGAGTCAGAGAGGGAGAGAGACATCAACGTATGGTTGCCTTTCACCTGCCTCCAGCTACAGACCTGGCTGGAGACCTGGCCTGCAACCTGGTTATGTGCCCTGGCTGGAAAATCTAATCAGTGACCTTTGGGTTTGCAGGCTGGCAAATTATCCACTGTGCCACCAGCCAGATCCCGAGAATACAGGTTTTTTAATAGAATTCAGACAAATAGAGTAGTATTTGCACTGGTAGGAGATACAAAGTAAATACACTCATTGAGTGGAGCTTGGTACCATTCAACCTAGGTCAACCTCAACAAACAAGGGAAATATTAACTCCTCACAATCACACAGTATAAGTATTTGTTGAGTACCTTCTATAAGCCAGAAATATCTATTAATTGTCTTTTATAATAGCTGAATGAGGCCAGAAATTATGGACCAGGAGCCTAGAAGAAACAAATGATCTAATCAAGGAGAAAGAATAATTAATTAAGAAATGAGGCAGTCCACGGAAGTGATGTAAGAAAGTACAAAAAACATCCTACGGACACACAGGGAAAGAACGAAATTATGTCCAAGGAATTTGAGGATGGTTTCATGAAGAATATGTATGTGTTGTGCTCTTAAGGATGAATATGGTTTTGAAAGGTGGAGTGATGATGGTAGTGCTAATGGAAGAAGGAATGCAAGGGCCTTCCAGTCAAAGGGAAGACAGAATGAGATAAATGCTTGAAAGATTTTTCAAAAGTGAAATCAAGAAAAAAGACAAATTAGCCCATGTGGCTTATTAATTAGGCACTGGATTTCATCCCTTCTCCCCTACTCAACATCAGTCCACGAATTGTCCCTTCTCATTTGAATCAATTTTCCCCTTTACTGGCTCATTCCTAAACAATAAACTAACAAAACACCCCCCTGAACAATTTTAACCAGATTGTCACTCCACCACTCTATGGAAAAAGTTCTTGTCAAAGTGAGCAATGCCCTCCACATGACCATGTCCATGGTCAATTCTTGGGCCTCATTTACTTGATCAGCTGTATTTGACAAAGTCCATCTTCCTTACAACACATTCCTCACTTCATTTCCACCATGTTCTCTTTTCTGCCAACTTTCCTGGCTGTTCCTTTTCAGTCTTCTTTGCTGGTTCATCCTCATTGCCATAATCTCTAAAAGTTGGAACACTTAGGAGCTCAAGTCCTCAAACCCCTTCTCTTCCCTATTTTTACTCTCCAGGTGATCTCATATATGATTTAAATACCACCTATATGTAGGTGACTCCAAAATTTATGTCTCTTTTTTAAAATGAAGCACATGTTGACTATATAACATATATGTTGACTATACTGTACATCTAAGATGTACAATAAAGTGATTCAATATTTAATACATTGTAAGTGATAACCATGATAAATCTAGTTACCTCCTGCACCATACAAAGTTGTTATATTATTATTGACTATATTCTCTCTAAATTAAGCGCTCACCAGGGCCTCTCCTTTAACTCTGAACTATACATCCAACTACCTACTCCACAATTCCAGGTGGCTATCTGACAGGTATCTCAATTCCTATGCCCTGTCCCCTCCCAAACTTACTCCCCTCCAGCTTTCTTTCCCACCTTCACAGCAACTCAAAACTAACCCCCACTCCCATACTTCTGCATTCCTTCTCCTTTTAACTCAAATCTGTCATCTTTAACTGTTTTCTTTCCTACTTCATATCCAACCGCTCATCATTCACTCTGTCAGCTCTACCTTCAAAACAGAGCCATACAACTTCTCACCACTCTCTCCACTATCACTCTAGTCTAAATAAACCACCATCATCTCACCTGGATTATTAACATTGGCCATTAACTGCTTCCACCCTTGCTTTCCAACCATCTAGTTTACACACTGCAACCAAAATAATTCTCTCAAAAGGTAATTTAGAACATGCTGTCCCTCTAGTCAGCACCTCTCATGACATCCATCCCACTCTAAGTGTAAGCTGAAGTCCTCATGTTTTCCTAGACAGCCCTGGGTTTCCTCTAACTTCCTCTCTTCTCTTTCACTTCACTCCAGCTACAACCTGCTGCCTTACAGTTCCTTAAACATGCCAGGTCACTGCCAACACCTGGCTATTGTACTTGCTGAAAAGCTTTCTCTCTGCTTTTGAGTAGCCTGCTTTCTCACTTCCCTTCATATATGCACTCAAATGATGCTTTATGAGAAAGGCCTGCCCTTACCACCCTATCTAAAATGTTAAGTCACTTATCCCACCTTTCTCCAAACCAGTGCTCCCTAGGTCTCTAACCAAATTAATTTTCCTTCACTTTATTATCTGTGACCCTATTAGACTGCAGGTACATGAAGATAGGGGTTTTACAGGTTTTATTCACTATTGTACCTGCAATGACAGGTACCGTAGGAACAGAGCTTGGCACACAGTAGACACTCTTTTTATGAGTCAGATTGGAAAACAGTGTTTGTGGGAAGTAACTGTGAGAAATAATGTTGGAAAGTTGGACAGATTGTGAGGCCTTTTAAAAAAAAAAACATTGTGAAGAGTCTTAAAGGAGCTCAGACTTTATTCCATAGAAGGGGGATCATTGAGTGAAAGTTTTTACACAGACTACACTAGACAACTCTCTGCGCTCGAGCAAATGGGCCCAGAACTGGAAATCTCTCTCTCTCTCTCTCTCTCTCTCTCTCTGTCTCTCCAGAAGTTCTCTGGACAACAGGAGAAAGCCAGCACTGCAGCCAAGGGATGACATTCCTATGTCTGTTCTATATATAGTCTAGCAGAAAGTAATTATAGCAGCCATATCAAAAGGAAAAAATTATATTCTGGACTAAATATAGCTAAAGTTCACTATCATCACTAGACAGACTGATCCTGAGGCACATGCTTCCTCATAACATAACACTGACTCAGAAAGACACATGATGGCATATGATAAGTGAAAGAGGCAAAGCACAGACCACAGGTTCACAGAATTATCCAGAGCTTCATGACAAAAACCCCTATTCCTATTTTGCCAACCACTTCATATCCCATTTCCATTTGCACCATAGTTTCCTCTTATTCTAATTAAGCCCAACAAAAATTGTCCTGGTACCAAATGGGTACATAGAACTAAACCAGTGCATACTAGATTTTTGGACAAGGGCATATAATCAATACATGCATACCTTTATTTCATTGAGTTGTCCATCATACGTGCCTTCCACACACTACCCATCCATGCTTCCCCAATCCTGTTTAGCAACATGGACTGAGGAAGGCATTTCTCTTCAGATGAACCAACTTGGTTCCACACTTGGTTCCCACAGTCAATTTGTGCAAGAATGGGGCAACTGAATGTGCCACTCTTACACATTCCAAAATACCCATCTCATGTAGAAGTTTTTACTCATAAGAAAAGCCAACCTCTTGTTGGAATAAAAAAATTATACAGTGTAAAGGCCTTTAAACAGACAGGAAACTTAGAATATTGATTTATGGTTGTGAACAGAAATACGGCAAAGATAACATCATCCCTGGCCAGGTGGCTCAGGTGGCTGGAGCACCAAAAGGCTGCGGGTTTGATTCCAGGTCAGGGCACATACCTAAGCTGTGGGTTTGATCCCCTACCAGGACATGTATAGGAGGCAAGTGATTGATTTTTCTCTCACATCAATGTTCCTCCCCCTCCTTTTCTTGCTCCTTTCCCCTCTCTCTAAAATCAACAAACATATCCATGGGTGAGAATTTAAAAAAATAAAAAATAAAGATAAGATCAAATGGTTGCTAAGGGTAGCTGGTGAAAGAACAAAAAACTAGCAAAAAAAAAAAAAAAATACCCTTTGAGTTCTGGCAACTAACACAATACAAAACAGATCTGTATGAGACACTCAATATATATTTGCTAAGTAAATAAGTAACTGAAGAGCTAAATGAATTAATGGTTGAAGTGTGGTATATTGAAGAGAACACTGGAGCCCTGGCCAGCTAGCTCAGTTGGTTAGAGTAACATCCCTGATATGCAAGGTTGTAGGTTCAATCTCCAGTCAGGGTACATAAAGGAATCTATCAATGAGTGCATAGATGAGTGGAACAACAAACTGATGTTTCTCTTTCTCCCTTTCTCCTCTAAAAATCAATTTAAAACAAAACAAGAATATTAAGCTAGGTTCCTATTTCTGCACTATTTCTTCTATTTGTGTGACTTCAGGTGACATATTTCTCTTAATCTCCATTTTCCTATATGTAAAACTGTCTAAGTCAGTATATGTAATACTGACTACTTCATAGAATTATACATGAATAAAACAAAATAAAAATGTTTTATAAATTTTAAGTACTAAACAAATATAAGGCATAAAGATAATAAAGGAATTTATAATGAAGT
Source organism: Noctilio leporinus (assembly GCA_004026585.1). Lineage (NCBI taxonomy): Eukaryota > Metazoa > Chordata > Mammalia > Chiroptera > Noctilionidae > Noctilio > Noctilio leporinus. The sequence continues at coordinate 332,729 of PVIW01001087.1, read as the reverse complement.
AAAAAGATAATGATGCTAGATGATATTCTGGGAGAAAGACTGGACATCAAGGGAGAGGTTTTAAGTTTTAACTCCCTGGAACACTTTTTAAACAAACAGGATTCATGAGTTAGAAGTTAGAATATATACATAAATATTTTAAAATATAGCCCTGGCTGGTGTGGGTAAGTGGATTGAGTGCCTGCCTATGAACCAAAGGGTCACTGGTTTGATTCCCAGTTCAGGGTACATGCCTGGGTTGCAGGCCAGTTTCCCAGCTGAGGGTGTGCAAGAGGCAACCAATTTATATTTCTCTTGCACACTGATGTTTCTCTTCTTCTCTAAAAATAAAAATGAAATCTTAAAAAATAATAATAATAAAGCATAGCTGTGGTTCTTATTTGGTTGAGCGTCATTTGGCAAAGTGAAAGGGCTGCCAGGATTCTTAGTCAGGGCACATGCTTAGGTTGTGGGTTCTGTCCCAGGGCACATACAAGAGACAACCTACCCATGTTCTCTTCCTCTCTTCCTCCATCCCTTCCCCTCTCAACATATAAATTAAGTAAATTAATAAAGCAATTTATTTGGGTGGGCCCAGGTTGCTTCTGTGAAGGAACAAGGCTAAATCTGGCAATGCTAAAGGTCTGGCAATTTCTGTCTTTGGTTTACAGAATAGTCCAAATTGAAATAATGCCCCCTATGAATCGATGTTTTTCCCAACTGTCAGTTATTCCTATAATATTGCCAAAATTTTTACTCCATGTGTTTACAACATGCAACTTGTTTGCTTAAAATTTTATTTTCTTTTTAGTTTAAAACGTTTTTCTTAAACGGGAAATTTTATAATGCAATTGCAAACAGAAAAATTGTATCCTTGCCATATGTAGAGATAATTTATAAAAATAAATTCATAAGAAAAACAAAACAATGTTTTAGCTAGATATAACTTACTGCCTGCTAATGTCAGTAGCATAAAAGGAATAGGGTTAGACAGTTTTCACAGGAGATATTTTTAATTTTAAGTATAATGGGAAATCATGGAAGAATTTTAAACAGGAAGAAATATGGTCTGATTGAATACCTTTTTTTTTTTTTTAAAGATTTTTATTCACTATTTTTAGAGGGGAAGGGAGGGAGAAAAAAGGGGAGAAACATCATGTATGGTTGCCTTTCACCTGCCTCCAGCTGGGGACCTGGCTGGAGACCTGGGTATGTGCCCTGACTAGGAATCAAACCAGCAACACGTGGGTTCGCAGGCCAATGCTCAATTCACTGAGACACACCAGCCAAGGCCTGATTGGATATCTTAACAACCCTCTTTGGGGAATTAGAAAAGACATAAAAGAACTGAAACACCAACACCATCTACTTTCACCTGACAATTATAAAACACTACATTCTTTTGGAACCCTTTGCACTATTGGTAGGAATGTAAAATGGTGCAATCATGGTGGAAAACAACATGGTAATTTCTTAAAAAACAAAAATCAAAATAGGATCACTATGTATGATCCAGCAACTCCACTCTGGATATATCCCCAAAAGAACTGAAAGCAGGGTCTTGAAAAAAGTATCTGTATGTTCATAGCAGCATTATTCACAAAAACCAATATGGGGAGGCAACCCAAGTTTCAGCAATGAATGAATGAATGAATAAGTGTGGTACATACAGTCAATGTAATATTATTCAGCCTTGAAAAGAAAGGAAATCCTGACACATGCTATAACATGATGAACCCTGAGGACATTATGCTAAGTCAAACAAGCCAGTTACAAAAAAACAAACCTAATGAGGCTTCCAGAGAAGTCTAAACCATAGAGGCAGAAAGTAGAATGGTGGTTACCAGGGGCAGGGGGAGGGGAGAATGAAGTTATTACTTAACTGGGTATAGACTTTCAGTTTTGCAAGATGAAAAAAGTTCTGGAAATAAATTGTGGTATTGATTACACAACATGAATTTACTTAATATCAAAGATTGCATACTTCAAAATGGTTAAGATGGCAAAATTTGTTGTTTATATTTTACCTCAATTGAAAAACAAACATTATACCCATAGGCTGCAGATTTTGGCTTAAACAACTGCGGGAATGATGAGCTCTTTACTGACGTAGAACAGAATACAGAAGGAGCAGCTTTGGGTAGAAAATTTTTTTAATTTTGGGGTATGTTAAGCTTGATAACATGACAACTGAAGATATCAAGTGGGCACTCAAGTATCTAAATCTCAAGTTGCAGAGAAAAATGAGGGATAAAATTACAGATTTAAAAATTTTTTAAAGGATATAAATACACCTGGGGATTATTTACATGTAAATCATACTCAATACCATAGGACAGGAAGAAACTACCTAAAGAAAAGGTAGTCAGAGAAGAGAAGGAAGTCATGAGACCATCTCAGAGCACTCTAACATTCACAGTTAAAGCAGAGGGTGAAAAATAATAATAATTCAGAGAATCAAATAGTGAAGTAAAGAAGGTGCTTTATGTTAGCATCCCTGATAATTTATAATTTTATTTTTCATGGTTATTGGTTAGCTGTGTTTCACTGAGTAATTTTATTTTTGGGTATTGATTTTTGGAAAAATAAATGTGACACCTTTCTACTGAGCAAAAAAAAAAAACAAAAAAACAAAAAACAAGCCATGCCATGAAAAGTGACAAAATTTTTTGATAGAATGAATATGCTATTAAACACCATTTTGAAAAACCCAAAAAAAAAAAGAAGAAGAAGAAGAAGAAGAAGAAGAAGGTGCTTTAAACAAAAGCCAGATGCCCATATCCAGGCCCTGTGAACTTGATACTAACAGCTAAGGGGCAAATATGTATTTTTCAAATCTCCCTAGGCTACTTTAAAAGTCTGAATGTGAGAGACATGAGGGGATGAAATGCACAGTAGCAGAGGGAGTGGAAGAAATATAACTGAGATACTTAAAAGATTCCACCAATAACTAGACCTTGGTGACTGACCAGGTGTGGGATGGAAAGGAGAGGAAAATAAATGATATATTGGTCTCTTTCTTAGGAGACCAGCAAGCTATCGCTGTCATTAAAACAAATAATGCAAGATAGGTGGATAGGAACAAGAGTTCTAGTTGTTGTTTTATGGTGATGGGCATGGGGGTGAGTGTATGTATATGTAGAGAAGACGACGAAAGAAGACAGCATGATAGTCATAACAGCCAACATAAATTAAGCACTTATTTCAGTGCTTTATATCTATTTTTTTTCTTTTTAAATGATATATATATATATATTTTTTTTTTTTTTTAATTTAAATTTTATTGTTGTTGTTATATCTATTTTTGAGAGTTGGGTATGCACCCCTGGGCAAGTAACACTCATCAAAGATTAGAACAATCCCACTTTGAAAATTAAGGAACTGAAGTTATTAAGGTGCCGGTCTATGAACCCAGAGGTCGCTGGTTCGATCCTAGCCAGGGCACATAGCCAGGTTGCAAGCCAGGTCTCCAGCCAGGTCCATAGCTGGAGGCAGGTGAAGGGCAACCATACATTGATGTCTCTCTCCCTCTCTGCCTCTCTCCCTTCCCCTCTTTCTAAAAATAATAAAATCTTAAAAAAAAAAAAAAAGGAACTGAAGTTAGCCCAAAGTTACATAGTTGGTAAGTAGCACAGAAGGCCCTTAAACCTAAGTCTGATGGCCTCCACACCAAAGTTTCAGGTACCTGTGGGATACTAGTTAGAGATGGAAGTCACCAAGGGAGCTAATGTCCTAGAAAGGATGTGATCACCCAGGAAGAGAATGCACAGATCAATCATCATTCATATACTTGTTTAATTTTTTTTTTTTTCCAGAGAGAGGGGAAGGAAGAGGGGAAGAGAGGGAGAGAAACTTCAATGTATGGTTGCCTTTCACTTGCCTCCAGCTATGGACCTGGATGGAGACCTGGCTTGCAACCTGATTATGTGCCCTGGCTGGGAATCAAACGAGAAACCCTTGGGTTCGCAGGCCGGTGCCTTATCCACTGTGCCACCAGCCAGGGTGATTAATTCTTATAATGTTAAAATAGGCTTTTTCACCTATAAAATGGAAATAATACTGAGGGCAAGGATTTTATCACAATTTTTGTATTTCTAAGTTTTCAGTGTCTGGAACAAGCTGACTACAAAAAAGTTTACTGAAGCTTTAAATAAAACAACAACAACAAAAAAAAACCACAAAAATACTATACAACATGAGAACCACTATTTCCTGACCAAACTATGGCATGGTTTCTTTTTTCATTTCCTCTGTATAGAATGCAACAAATTATAACTGCACTGTTTTTCTGCACAGCAATGTCTGTTATGTGAATTCTTCTGCTATAAGTAGTAGATAGGACAGAACTCATTAAGACAAGGCATTCTTACCTTAAGAAAACAGTGAGATATGTGGCCAAAATTTAGGTTGGAATAAAAAGTATCCAACAATAGAAAAATTATTAAATAAAACATCATAGAGCTACAGCACAGAATATGCTGCTCTTCAATTAAGTTTCTGAAAAACACTCAAGGATGCCAGAAAATGCTTTTGATAAGTATAATGAAAAGAGGATATAAACTATACCTAGTATGACCACAATTTTATGTTTATACGTATATGTAATATCATTTGTATATATGTGTATATACATATTAATTATGACCTAGAAAAAAGATGAGAATATACCAAAAACACTATGAGATTCCCTGGGTAGAAAAATTATGGGAGATCCAAATATTCTTTAAGTTTTTCAGTATTTCTAACATTTCTGTAAAAAGTACATTTTCATTTTAAAACAAACAAAAAAAAAGGTACACAAAATAAAAGTAAGATAGCACTCACCTTCTTTCTTTTCCTAGAATTCTTTGTGGGGTCAGGCTTCTCAAATTCTGTTGACTTTGTCTGTTCCTTCTCATCTTCATCAGGTATCAGGGAGTATTTGGTTCCACCTGGCTGCATGAAACAATCCTTTGCAAAGTGGCCTACAGAAGAGAAGCAGAAAAGGTAGAGAGGGAAGAGGCTCTCAGCAGATGAATCTTCCCCAGAGGCTCCTGGAATGGGCTAGATGGTTCAGCAGCTATTACTGAGTTCATTCAGAGCAGCTATTGGATTCAGAGCCGATTTTCTGTCACCTCAAGAAGGCACTGCTCACTCAACCAGTCAGATAAGCAGCTGGTCCTAAAGCTGTCGGAAACACTGGCTCTGCTTTGGGAATGGCAAAGGGTAAGAGAATGCAGGCGGCTGCTGCCCTCTATTAGCAATGGAGCTTAGTAATTTTTAATGATCTATTTGGATCTTATTCCTGACAACAAAAGGCTGCTCTAGAAAGCAGAATGCTTAGCAGAGGGAGCCAAGTAGCAGGCCAAGGCCCTAAAGGAAAACAGCTCCAAGCTAACATAGAGAGATAGGCACAGTCACCCGGGGACACTCAACATTCACAGTCAGTCAAGTCTGGCCAGGGTGCTAGAGATCATTAAAGCCAACTCTGCATTTGCAGAGGATATGAAAGCCCAGCGTAGAGAAGTAGCTCAAGGTCACACAGATAGCACCAGAGCTAAAACTTAACCTGGGATCTTAAGCCTCCTTGCCCTGCACTCTCTGTTGCACCAAAACCAACCACCTTTGGCCCTGCCTTTGCTGACTAGGCTAAATTCTATCTTTCATTCTTCTTCTCTGACTCATGTAATACCTGGTGGACACAAGTTAAAGGTAAGAAGACTCCACCCTCCCTGAGCCTACAGTGCTATCAAGGGCCCCTTTAACAGAGGCTATACTGCTGGTTTTGTCGGAGCTTGTAGATCCTATCTCAGGGGCATAAAGAATTCGATAAAATCATCAAAAGCATATGTAAACTACTTTGTAACTCTGAATCCAGAAGCTCAATGGTGCCTGGAAGAGGAATATGCCATGGAGTTTTCTAAATATATGAAATGCTCCCACAATTTCCCTAAGGAGGCATTCTTTCTCTCTCTCTCTCTTTTTTTTTTTTTTGTTACTGTTTTTGTTTGTCTGTCTGGTTGTTTTAGAGAGGGGAAAGGAAAGGAGAGAGAGGGAGAGAAACTTCGACGTGTGAGAGAAACATAGATCTGTTGCCTCTCATACACACCCAATCTGGGATCTGGCCAGCAAACCGGGCATGTACCCTGACCGGGAATCAAACTGGCAACCTTTAGGTTCACAGGCCAGCACTCAGTCCACTGAGCCACACCAGACAAAGCTCCTTTTTTTTAAAAAAAGATTCCATTTATTATTCCTAGAGAGAGGGGAAGGGAGAGAGCAACATCATTGTATGTTGCCTTTCACCTGCCTCTAGCTACGGACCTGGGTGGAGACCTGGCTTGCAACCTCATTATGTGCCCTGGCTGGAGAATCGAACCAGCGACCTCTGGGTTCCTAGGCCGGCGCCTTATCCACTGTGCCACCAGCCAGGGCCAGACAGCTCTTTCTCTCAATTTTATTCTCCCTTTCTCCCTCTACATTAATGATAAATAGGGGCTTAAATCCCACAACCTCAACCAGGGCACAACGTATATTATCACTCATTGCAGAAAAATCAACAAGATAGGTAGATGGAAGGCTAGGAAGAAGTGGTGACAAATTGAGGTCACTCTGAAAATGAGAAGTTGGTGACCCCTCTCATTATAGCTCCAACAAGGAAGTCAGGTTGAATAGAGCCCTTTAATATTTGAGTGAGGTTAGAGGAAACCTGAGGAAATAGCACTAAGGGAAATGACTTAGTGTGTGTTCTTTATTTAAAGAATATTGTATTCAAGACTCTGAAGTTACAGATGAGCAAGAAAGGATTTTTAACTTAGATCCTTAAAGAATATATTTCTTAACTGCTTAATTCTTGCAGAACAATAACGGTCTTTGGAGATAAAATTTAGAGTGCTAATAATAATCCAACTCTTACCCTCCCTGGCCCAGGCAGGACGTCAGCTGTAGGGGGCAGTGGGGGAGGTAGTGATAATATATATGTATACATATATATCAGGACCAGCCTGAAGTTAGCACTTAGAGGAAGAAACAGAAAGCAGCAAGCCTTGAACTCTGATGTAAGTCTAGTTGGAACAACAGCATGAGCAGGTGAGGCCATCACTTGGCTTAAAAACAAGGTGAATTATACTCACTAGGCTGCTCACCCAGTAAAGGGTCTGTCTACAAGCACAGAAACCCTGAAATTGCAGAGGCTTCACCTTACCTTTACAGCCACACTTCTTGCAGGTAGTGTTCAGGACAGCCTCAAGGGTGATCTTCTGCCCAGTGTAATCCTGGAAGGACCGCCTCCGCCTCTCTTCTTGCCTGTAACCAGAAGGATACTGTGTCTGTTGGCTCTCTTAAGAGGTGGCTGGAGATACTACAAGGTAATGCTGTATGTTGGTTTTTTGTTTTGCTTTTGGCAGGTGGAAGGAAGAAAGAAGGAAAAGTGCTGGGCATGGGAAGATGGGCAATAAAAGCAATGGTGTGAAATATACAGTTTTTTCATTCAGGACAAGGCTCTGAATTAATAAATATGAATGAAACTAGACTTCATCTCACTGATGCACAGAGGGTAAAGACAATTACTCACCTTGCTAATTCCCCTACAACCCAAATAAGGGTCACTCCTAGGTTGAAAAGACCTTCAAAGACTTCCAATAAAATCAAGTCCAAATTCCTTACATTGGCTTTTGAGTCCTTTCATAGTCTGTCAGCCTGTAACTTCCTTTTCCAGCTTCATATTTACCTGTACAATCTTCTCTAGCCAAACCGGACTGTCTTACCTTCTGCAGGTGGTGCACTGCTTTTACCCACACAGCTCTCTCTCTCCCTGAAATGTTGTGCTGCTCCTCTTTACTCCCATATCTCCCCATCTCACTACAACCAAACATTGCAAGGTTCAGCTGAGTTACCACCTCTCCTTCTACCAAGTCTTCTTCCCTGAACCCCTTAGCCAGAATTAATTCCTTTGTTCACATTTCCATAGCACATTTAAAAAGTCTAAGCTTTTGACCAGGGTATAATATACATAAAATAAAGTGTTTGTAGCATACAGCTTCACTGATTTTCACAACTGGAATGTACCCAAGTAAAAAGTAATCAGATACACAGAACATTAGCAGCACCTCAGACGCCCCTCTGTTACCATGCCTCCCCCAGTGGTAACCACTTTTCTGACTTCAAACAGCATTGATTAGTTTTCCTATTTTTGTAAGTTATATAAATGGAATAATAGAATATGCACCCTTCTATGTCTGATTTTTTTTTTTCACTTGTTTGTGAGATCCACCCATATTGTTGGGTGCAGTTTGTGCTATATTTTGCTATTGATGCACAGTATTTGAATAATTTCTATTATGAACAGTGCTTCTAAGAACTTTGTAGCACATGTATGGTGAACATACATGTACTATATATAAATATATGCATTTCTACAGGAAAATGCCTAGCTCCAGGTAGGAGTGGAACTAGATTGCAGGGCATCAGCTTTAGCAGACACTGCCAGACAGTTTTACATAGTATGCTTAACAATTACACTCCTAACAGCAGAGCTTAAGTACCCCAATTATCTTAACTCTTATTTTTTACCTTTACTATAACATATGATACCTGCACAGAGAAGGTACTCAGAAAATGTTTAATTAAAAAGTATCACTTTAGTCACTCTCTTTCAAACTCTAACTATATCCTACACATACTTCAGCCTTAGAACATATCACGCTTTATTGTACTATACATATATTTGTTTCTTCTCTAGATCAGGAGCCTGTTTAACAATATTTTATTTATGTTTGTTTTCCTGGTACCTTAACCCAAGGCATGTCAAGCAATGACCATCAATAAGTATTTGTTGAAATTCCTTTGCTCTTCACCTAAAATATTCTTTTCATTACTTGAATTTCTTTAACTTTAAACTCTGACTTTACTTAAGATTTTCCAAACATTTGCCAGGTCTCTATGAAGCCTAGCAAAAACTGAGAATATTCTGCTGAAAGGGTCCATTACCCAGAGAGATACAGGGTGACAATTTTCAAAGCAGAACAAAGCTCAGCCAGCATTTTCATGGGATATGCAGCCTCAGGAAAGGAAACGGAAAAGGCAAAAAGATAGTTCATATTCTTGTCCCGGTCACTCTTGCAAGTTCAGCTAAAACATCACGTCTTCTATAAAATTCTCCCTCTTAACCACAGGCAGTTTATAATTCATTGTATTTTGTTAATTTTTCATTTTGCCTCACCTATACCATGTACAGGACTTCAAAAGATAAAGTCTATGTCTTACTCTTTTCTATAAGCAGGGAGTACACTGTCTAGCACGCCATATCCAACAGAATGAAATAATGGGAATGTTCTATTAAGTTATGTCTGTACTATTTACTACTTATGTCTGCAGCTATTGAGCACTTTAAATATGGCTACTGGCTGAGGAACTAGATATTAAATTTTATTTAATTTCTATTAACTTACATTTAAATAGCCCTATGTGCCTAGTGGCTACCCGCACCAACAATACAGACAAGGGTATGATTTAAATTCTGAAAATGTCTGCTCAATCTCTAGCTTCTGTCCTAGAAGAACCTTACTCAAATAATAAGGGTCCGAAATGAGTTATGTGAGATGATCCTTTCAAAGAGTAAAGCTTGAGTAACAAAAACAAAGGCAAGGGGGAGTGGAAAGGGAAACGGAGAATTACTTATCAATAGGCATCAAATTTAATTAAAAAGAGTAAGTTCCAGAGATCTAATGTATAACATTGTACCTAGTCAACAGTACTATACTGTACACTTAAAAGGCTGTTAAGCCCTGGCTGGTGTGTCTCAGTTTTTTAAGGACCAGCCTATGAACCAAAGGGTTGCAGGTTCAATTTCCAGTCAGTTGCAGGCCAGTCCCCAGTTAGGGGTGTGCAAGAAGCAACCATATAGATTTCGCTCCCTCTCTTTTTCCCTCCCTTCCAATCTTTCTAAAAATAAATTAAAATCTTTAAAAAAAAAAACCTTAAACACACAAATCTGATGTATTCTCACAATAAAATAATAAAATAAAAAAACAGGGTAGGATTTTGAAGACATAACTGGAGTGGCCACAAACTCCATGGCTTTCAGATGTCCTTTATTTGTAGAGCTACATTTCAAGTGGTTGTGAGTTGCAGTTTAAGCAAATTCTTATTATAATCAATTCCAATATTCTATGGATTCTAAAAATCATACCTCCCACCTAACACTCAATTCAACAAATATGTCACTCATCACACATCTCCATTTCTTTCCTTATTGCCATCATGCTAGTTTAGGCTTCATCACATTTTTAATTTATTGATTTGAGAGAGAGAAGGAAAAAGAGAGAAGGCATGTGCAAGCGTGCATTACAGAGAAAGAGAGAGAGAGAATTTGTTGTTCCATTTACTGATACAATCATTGATTGCTTCTTTTATGTGCCCTGTCTGGGGATCAACCCCACATCGTTGGTGTATTAGGACAACACTCTAACCAACTGAGCTACCTAGCCAGGGTCTAGGCTTCATTATATTTCATCTCAACAGTAGTAATACCTTCATTGGTCTCCCAGCCTCCAATCTAACATAGATTAATCTTTCTTCAGTTCAACTAATAAGAGGCAAGTACCAGCACTGGTATTAGTGATATGTGTAAGTATATTAAAATGATAAGCCCTGGCTGGTAGCTCAGTGGATAGATGCCAGCCTGGGAACCCAAAGGTCTCTGGTTCAATTCCCAGCCAGAGCATGTAACCAGGTTGCAAGCTAGGCCTCCCGCCAGGTCCCCAGATGGAGGCAGGTGAAAGGCAACCATACAATGATGTTTCTCTCCCTGTCTGCCTCCCTCCCTTCCCCTCTTTCTAAAAATAATAAAATCTTAAAAAAAAAAAGAAAGAAAGAAAAGCTGTATTAAAAAAAAAAAAAAAAATGATAGGACCTGGTTCTTTTCCTCAAGTAGTTGATAGTATAGCAGTGGAGGGAGATTTATAAACAGATAGCAATAATGTGGTGAATCATAAATGCTCTTTCTAAAGACTATATACTATGCCATGTAACCTAACTGGAAATTGATTTTAGCCCCTTTCCATTTGCAGGATCACTTATTAGATGACCTTGTTCAGTCCTTGGGGCCTGAGGGAATGAAATATAAGACAGCCAGGTTTTTTTAAAAATGAAAAGTAGATGACAAACTGGGTGGCTAAAGGCAGCATGAAGATATTGGGCATAATAGAGCAAAGCCAAAGAATGGGATATCTGAAGAGAATAGTCTGATCAGGAGCCTTTCCTACTTAAAGGCATATTCTTTGATATCCAGAGCTCACCAAAATCTGACCCCAACATATCTTTCAAGGCTTACATTCTAGTACTTTACCAAACCCTTATCTTTCCTTAGACAAGACCCCTGAACGTGTCATGTGCTCTTCTGCCTGTCTTTCCTCAAACTATTTCTTCTGCCCAGAATACCATTCCTACTCCTGCTGCCTGACAAAATCTTATCCATTCTTCAAGACCTAATTCAAATGCCACTTCTCTGATAATCAGGGCCTTAAATCAACTCTTCCTCTTCAAGCTAATTCCTAGAATCTTTTCTTTCAATTATTCTTTTAGCATTTATTACATGTTGCCTTATATTTAAGTTATTTGCATAATTACTTCATTACACTAAGCAGTAAAGTCCTTAGGCAGAAAACTTGGTATTGCTGTTGTACCTCAAACAGAATATGACCCCAATAAATGCTTGTTGAATAAAGGAATAAATGGATGCACTAACTAAATGACTGCTACACATCAGGTACTATGGGAGAAAGTTAAGATGAGGCCCTGGCTGATGTGACTCAGTGGATTGAGCACCAGCCTGTGAACTGAAAGGTTGCTGTTTCAATTCCTGGTCAGGGCACATGCCCAGGTTGTGGGTCAGGACTCCAAATGGAGCACAGTAAGAGGCAACTGATGGGTGTCTCTTTCTTGCTCCCTTCTTCTCTTTTAAAATTTATTTATTTAGTGAGAGAGGGAGGGGAAAGGAGGGAGAATGAGAGGGAGAGAGACATCATTATGTGAGAGAAACACCAATATGCTTCTCTCACACCCCTAAATGGGGATTTGGCTTGCAACCCAGGTATGTGCCCTGACTGGGAATCGAACCAGTGACCTTTTGGTTCACAGGTGAACACTCAATCCACTAAGCCACACCAGCCAGGGCTCCCTCTTTTTCTAACCTCCTTTCCTCTCTCTCTAAAAATAAATAAAATCTTAAAAAAAAAAAAAAAAGTTAACATGCAGCTTCTGTTCTCATGGCCTTATATATTCTTTCAGAAGAAAAGGTATAATGATCTCTGATATTAGAACAAAGAGACATAAAACAATAATTACAAGTAGCTACTATAAATTTTCTGTTATAGGCCCTGGCTGGTAGCACAGTGGATAAGGCGCTGGCCTGCGAACCTAAAGGCCACAGGTTTGATTCCCCAGTCAGGGCACATAACCAGGTTGCAAGCCAGTTCTCCAGTCAGGTCTGTGGCTGGAGGCAGGTGAAACGCAACCATACATTGATGTCTCTTTCCCTCTCTGCCTCTTTCCCTTCCCTTCTTTCTAAAAATAATAAAATAAAATCTTAAAAAAAAAAAAATGACTTTAAATTTTCTGTTATAGACTAGACAATAAGCTAGGCTCTTTACAAACATCATTTTATTTAAATCATTCCATCATTTCTGTGATGTGTCTTTACCTCCATTTTATAGTGAAGAAGTTAGGGTTCAGATAGACTAGGTAATCTGCTCGAAGTTATATACTACTTAGGGGAAGAATTAGGACTCTCTATTCAAGTCCAGCTCTAAAACCTGCCATCATTCCACAATGCCATGTCATGTTTCTTTCTTATATGCAGCTCTAGAAATAGTTACAACAAAAGTTACTGTTCAGCCCCTTGGTTATTACTAGAAATAGCCTATACATGGAAACATGTCCAAAGTAAACACAAGGAGCCCTTTCCCTTCCCTACCCTTGTTTTGAGAAAGAAAAGTAGCTCTTTTACCATGTTTTTGTATATTACCCTTACAAGGGTGGCTTTGGGAAATTTCACTGCCTTTTAATGAGTCTATATAGCATAGAATTATTGGGAACAGAAGCAATTTATTACTTTGCAAGGTCAGAATTAAGGAGCATTTTTGAGCTGAGTTATAAAAGATTTCTACTATAAATGGAAAGTGTTTTGTCAATAACAGCCCTATAAACATGTCAATATTTAGAGACTAAACTACAGAAATATGAAAAACTCTGTAAGTCACATGCAACAGGTAGAAGCATCATGTAGTGAAAAGGACATTAGCTTTAATGTCAAAGAGATTGAGATTAAAGATTCCTAACCCACTATAATTTGTTATATAATCATAGGAGAGTTATTACCAAGTATCAAGCCAGAAACTAGAGAGAACACCTAGGCTTTGCAGGTTGTTATGAGTATCATTACTATGAGTATGCACTAATGTACATAAACTGACTCACATAATGCCTAGCACATAGTATGTATTCAATAAATATCACTTCCCTTCCTGCTAGGTAAAATTCCTTCAGATCCAAAGTGATTTCACTAAGAATAAACATAGGGTTTCCAAACTTCACCACCAAGATCCCACTGAAAAAATAATTTTTCTTGTTTTTAAAAATTAATAACATAACTGGCACCAAGAGTACCCAGTTAGCATGAGGTAAGTGATGTGATATTTTCTCATCAAAAGCAAAAAAAATAATGTCATGATTAACCTGAGGATAAATGTATAATTTTGGTTGGCTTTCTTTTTTTTTATTTTTTCTTTTCTTTTTTTAATTTTATTGTTGTTGTATTACATCCATCCCCTTTGGTTGGCTTTCTAAAATATTGGAAACAGTTCATAAACCTCCAAAACTCCTTTTTAAGAAATTTTAAGGATCTAGGAACCCCTGGTTACACATCACTGACAAATAGTCAAGAAATACTTTGAGACAGATGATAAATTTCCCATATCACTATACATTATCCTACATAAACAGAAAACCTTCCACTCCTAAATTATAGGTCAGAAGAGCCAACAGAAGTGACCATGTTCAGAATACAGTGCATCCTAAGGTGTAGGCAGCTAAGCCCCACTTGGAGTGGCTCCTAGATTACCCTACCTTCCTCTTTGGTCTCTCCCTTGCTCAGTCCCAGTGCTAGGAGAGAAGCAAATAACAGGTACTTCAGGAATATTTGTTGGCTAACTGGTTAAAGGGCAGAAGCAGAAAAAGAATAAGGAGAAGAAAATAAAACCAACAATGGAGCACTTCTGTGCTGGGAATTTTGCAAGTTAGAAGAAGTATTATCTATAACATTTTATACCTCTAAAAACCAAAAATTATAAAGGTTATATTACTCATCACAGTCTATAAATAGCAGGGTTCCCAGGTCAGCCTGATTCACTATAGCATTCTATGGTTTTAAAGGTAGAAGGATTTTCGCCTTTCCAAACCTTTTACCTACTCAATGATAACGTTGTTGGGATCAAGGTCTTTCCCAGTCCCTTGGTTCACAACTTTCATGGAGAGGGATACTTTTATCCTATCATTTTTCATCTGAAAAAGACAAAAGCAAAGTTACCAAAAGCTCACAGTACATCATTTAGATTCTGGTCTAGAATTATCTAAGAATCAAAGTTTCTGTCACCATAACAAACATTGAACTCTCTAATAGCCAAGGTCCTATGCTAAAAGCATAGGTGGTCCTAATAAACATAAGAGGCAGGTCCCATGGCAGAATTTTAGGAAATGGTTTTTATCTCATTCTTATCCCTCTTGAGGTGGAAAGACAAAAATGGTTGCTCAGAAATCCAAGGCCCATTGAAGTGATCCAGCAGCAGAGAAAAAGCTGTTTCTTCTAGGTAAGTTCAGCATAATGATTGATGCAGAAATCCATGAACCCAGAATAGGTTTCAGAACATTCCAGTAGACTAGATCCCCTTTGGATTTAGTCTAGAACTTCTATAAACATGAATATAATTGTTAGCCACCTTGGTCTTTTTTGCTTCCTTTGGCACTTGAAGCCCTTCCTAACTTCAGGGTTTTTGCACAAGCTATTTTCTTTTCCTATATTTTTATCCTAACTTTTCATGACTACTTCCTTTTCCTTTGGGTTTCAGCTAAAATACCATCTCCTCATAATGCCTGTTTCTGATCACTTTCTGTAAATTTACCTCTTATATTGTATGGACCCATTATAGCACTTATCATAATTTATAATCATTTTAAATTAATTTGTTTACTTTTAATTTGTCTCTTCCAGTTACATTCTATATAAACTCTGTAACAGCTGGGGTCATTTATGTCTGGTTCACTCTTACATCCCTCAGACCTAACGCATACTAAGCACTCAAATATTGTTGAATGCTATCTCTCAGGCCTGTCTGCCATGCCATCCTCTGGAAGAAAAGCAGGCCTCAGTGTATATTCATATTTCTCCCACGATCTACCCACACACAGAGCCCACAACCCTCAAAGGAATTGTTAACAGGGTTCTTCAGAGCTGTCTCACTTCTCTCACATGATGCCAGGTATTAGGAAAAATGACTGTCTCCATATTCACTATCTGGGAAACTTCAGGGAGGGAAGTTTTATAAACATGCACTTGTTGCACCACACTTACTGTAATTCACACCATTCCTTCTGAGTTTGTAGAAGAACCAAACAGAAGGTTTAAATTCAGGACAGAGTATGATGGCAAGGTTCAAAATAAGATTTTCAGCCACAGTTAACATACATACTCACTATCATGAAATATCAAGACAATTCCAGCTTTTCTTAATCCTTTCTAACCAGATGAAAAGTTGCACAGAACTTTACCTCTCGGCCAATAAGCTTCACCCACACTTTGTCTCCAACATCTACTATCTCAGAGGGTTTATCCACACGACAGGATGACATGTGAGTTCGATGGACCAGACCTGAGCCAAAGAAAAAGAAATAAAATAAAGCACAAGGTATGTCTGGTGCTGTACTCTATGTCTGGGTATGCTGAATAAAAAAGTAACAAGGAGATAAAAGTTTGGGTCCTGGCTGGTGTGGCCCAGTGAGTGGACTGAGTGCTGGCCTGCAAACCAAAAGATCACCAGTTCAATGCCCAGTCAGGGCACATGCCTGGTCTACAGACCAGGTCCCCAGTTGGAGGCGTGAGAGAGAGAACCTATCATTGTTTTTCTTGTGATAGAGAAACATCTATCTGATGTTTCTTTTCCTCTTTCTTCCTCCCCTCCCCTCTCTCTAAAATATAAACTCTTAAAAAAAAAAAAAAAAAAAAAAAAGAGCCCTGGCTGGTGTGGCTCAATGGATTTGTGAACCAGAGGGTCACTGGTTCGATTCCCAGTCAGGGCACATGCCTGGGCAGTAGGCCAGGTCCCCACTTGGGGGTGCAGGAGAGGCAACCACACATTGATGTTTCTCCCACCTTTCTCTCTCCCTTCCTCCCTTTCTAAAAATAAATAATTTTTTTTTTTTTTTAAATGAGAAGATGGGAGTTGGGAACTCACTTAAAAAGTTCATCGACATTGACATGGACAACAGGGGGGATTGACTTTGGGGGGAATGGGTGGGAGGGGAGGGGGACAGAGGGGAGCAAAAAGGGGATGGATGTAATACAACAACAATAAAATTAAAAAAAAAAAAAAGTTCATCGATTTTAAATTGCACATTAGAGCCCTGATTGGTGGCTCAGTGGATAGGTGCTGGCCTACAAACACAAAGGTCACTGGTTCAATTCCCAGCCAGGGCACATAACCAGGATAAAAGTCACGTCTGTGGCTGGAGGCAGGTGAAAGGCAACCATACATGGATGTCCTTCTCCCTCTCTGCCTCTCTTCCTTCCCCTCTCTCTGGAAATATAATGAATAAAATCTTTAAAAATAATAACAAAAGTAATAATAAAAATAAGTAAATTTTTTTAAAATAAAATTGCACATTAAAACAATTTAAGATCACTTTTTATATCTAATCAACTAACAGATATTCTTTAAAATAGTGCTTAATATTAGTAAAATGTAATACAATAACTATATACAATATGGTAAAAATACAAGTTGGTAAAATTCTTTAAAGCAAAGGACAAAGATATTTATACCTTTGATGCAAAAATATCATCATTGAAATTTTTCCTAAAGGAAAACCTAGCCCTGGCTGGTAGCACAGTGGATAAGGCGCCGGCCTGCGAACTCAAAGGTTGCAGGTTCGATTCCCCAGCCAGGGCACATAACCAGGTTGCAAGCCAGGTCTCCAGTCAGGTCTGTGGCTGGAGGCAGGTGAAAAGCAGCCATACATTGATGTTTCTCTCCCTCTCTGCCTCTCTCCCTTTCCCTCTTTCTAAAAATAATGAAATAAAATCTTTAAAATAAAAAAATAAAGAACTGAATATCATGTCACAGTCTTTAAAAAAAAGAAAAAAGAAAAAAGAAAAACCTTAGAGGCAAAAACCTATGTGCATTTAAAAATACTTGCAGTGTTAATACCTACAAAAGTTAAAAACAAAATTATAAAATAAGCTAAATGACTAATAATTGAAAAATAGTTTGGTAAACTACAGTAAGTCTATCAAAAGAAAGAGTTATAGTTATAGGAGATAATTATGATAGCAAAAAAAGAAACCTAAAGAAAGTATACCTTTTAATCCATTAAATAAGAAAAATATTTAGAAAATAACAATACCCAAAGTTGATGAGAGCACAGTAAAATAAGAAATATCACTAGGTCTAACATAAATTTTTAGAAATTATTTACCAAAGGGTATCAAGAGTGATAAAGGCCCTGGCTGGTGGCTCAGTGGATAAGGCGCCAGCCTGCGAACCCACAGGTTGCTGGTTCAATTCCCCAGCCAGGGCACATAAGCAGGTTGCAAGGAAGGTCTCCAGCCAGGTCCATAGCTGGAGGCAGGTAAAAGGCAACCATACATTGATGTCTCTCTCCCTCTCTCCCTTCCCCTCTCTATAAAAATAAATAAATAAATAATTTTAAAAGCGCTAAAATATTTAATAAAATTAATTTTAAAATAATTAAAAACTGTAGTAGCTATTAAATAACTTAGTATCAACACAGTCATTTATTTACAACAGATGCCCTTTTCCTGTCTGCCCAAAGTCCTTTCCTAGAACCTTCATTACATTCTAAAGTCTATGTAATTTGGTTGGAGCTGACCATTAACCCCTGACTGTGGGCACATGATACATGATACTTTAATCCTATTATTTTTCATCTGAAAAAGACAAAAGCAAAGTCACCAAAAGCTCACAGTACATCATTTAGATTCTGGTCTAGAATTATCTAAGAATCAAAGTTTCTGTCAACAAACACTGAACTCCTCTACTGGCCAAGGTTAGTCAATCAAGGTACTTCACCCCTCTGGCCATAGTAACTGATTGGTTCAGGGACAGACACAAGAACTAGCTAAATCAAATCAAGTCATCTTTTCTCAAGACTTCTATCAGAATTATGACCAAAAGTTAACAATGCCTATCTTTACCACCAGGTGGCAAAAGTCAGCCAGAGGGAAGCAAAGAACATGAATAATGAAGAGACAAATCCCTGAAGATGTAAACTAATCACTGATACAGTGCTAGTGGAAGTTCGATTTACCCTACACTCCCCAGCAAAATTAACAAAACATTTCTTGATTATTTTGAGATTCTATACTTGCACCAAGAGTTCTGACTAATAATTAACTTGACATATAATCACTTCTGGGTCTCCTAAAAAAATAATCTTATACATAGAAAAAACTGTATGTATCTGGGAAAGCAATCTACATCAATATACACAACGTAGGCCCTGGCTATGTGGTTCAGTGGACTGAGTGCAGGCCTGTGAACCAAATGGTCACTGGTTCAAATCCCAGTCAGGGCACATGCATGAGTTGTGGGCCAGATTCCCAGCTGGGGGCCCAGAAAAGGTAACCGCGCATCAACGTTTCTCCTCCACCTTTCTCCCTCCCTTCCTCTTTCTCCAAAAATAAATTATTCCCTTTCTTTCACTCTCTCTCACACATGTACATTCACACAATGTCAGCACATACCTACAACTCAGACTATCAGCTCTCTTTGTTTGGAGCTCCTATTGGAAGTCATTCCTTTCGCTGTCCATGGTTACTGGGCCTCACACCTACTTCAGCCAATTCTGGAGGCTGATAGCCTATCTCTCTGAAAAACTCCGGTGCCACTAAAGTGTTTTTACATACCCCATATTTTTACTGTTGGCCATCACATGATCTCCAAATTGGGTAAATTTTAGGGAGCTGGTTTTCCCACTATGCTATGATGATATAATGAGCAGACCAGCCTAACAGGAAAGCCTAAGGAAATTCAGGTGCCCTAGAGAAAAAGTGAAACCTTTCATTTTGACATTTTGGACTGCAACAGTCCTCTAACTTAAAATTCACTCCTTTTCTCAAATAAAAATGGATATTGTGAAGGAAATTAATGTTGAACCTAATATACTTCAGAAAACTTTTTTTTCTTTCCTGAAACACAAGCTCTATTTATTAGAATATCAAAAACAAATAATAAGCCCTGGCTGGTGACACAGGGGATAAGGCGCCGGACTGCAAACCCAAGAGTCACTGGTTCGATTCCCAGCCAGGGCACATCACCAGGTTGCAAGCCAGGTCTCCAGCCATGTCCATAGCTGGAGGCAGGTGCAAAGCAACCATACATTGACGTCTTTCTCTCTACCTCTCTCCCTTCCCCTCTCTCTAAAAACATATTTTAAAACAACAACAACAACAAACCAATAATAATGGCATAGCCCATTTTTTGTCCTCTAACCTGATTTCAAAACAGGTTAGTTTTTGATCTGGTCATTTCTCCTAATTAAACACTTCTCAAAGAATTAAATAGCTTAAAATTGGTGCCCTTATTGGTGTGGCTCAGTGCATTGAGCACCAGCCTGAGAACCAAAGGATTGCAGGTCAGGTCTCCACTTGAGGGTGTGTAAAAGGCAACCACACACTAATGCTCCTCTCCCACTCTCCCTCTCTTCCCCCTCTCTAAAAATAAATAAAATGTTTAAATATTAAAAATTGTAAACAAAAGATCATGGGGTACATCTGAATGATAGAATGATGTCATTGCAATGTTTCTTAAAAGTATTTTAAAAGATGGAGAAATGTTTATGATCCAATAAGTATAAAAAGCTACAAAATGAATATATGAAGTTTATCTTAACCTCAATGCTTAATTTTATGTACATATGTAACTATGAAGAAACACACCAAAATATTAACAGTGCCTATCTCTGTTCCTACAATGATCATTTTCTTTTATATTTTCCCCTTCTTTTCCTTTTTCTTTTCTTAACAACAGAAGTAACATTTATTCTTGGGAAAAAAAACAAAGTCCAACCCTCCTTCCATAGTCCAGAAGTTTTCCTGAGGGGACCCTGCCCCTCCAAATGGTCATCTCTTTCTCACCCAACTTCTCCATCCACCAATGCCCATTACGATGCTGCTACTTGGGTGAGGGGCTCCTCCAGTTACTGCACCAAGGCCTGGGCCTTCTTCACCGTGAGCATTCCGAAGCCAACATACATATAAGCAGAAGGTAGGCCACTCGGGTAATGGCTCCTTGGCCCTCCATGCAGTCCATTAGGGTGAATTTGAGACTGTCTTCATTGGGTGAATTTGAGACTGTCTTCATTAAACACTTGGTCCCTGTTTCGGTCATAAGCGGCCCAGATGTTGCTGGTGATGGCTACGGTGACCTGGGCGTCCGTATCCCAGTAACCAGAGTAGGCCAGCAGAGATCCCTTGGTATTAGGCAGCAAGGCTCTCTGGACACGCCTGGTGTTATCTTGACTTAGCACCCGGGTCAGAGCCTTGGGACACAGCATTCCTGCAGCTCCCAACCCTGGACTTTTCCCCTTATTTTTCTATAATAAGCATGCAATCATAAAAATATTTTAAAAGCAAAATGTTAAATGGAATGTACACTATGACTGGAATTATGTAAAACTATGTCTCATGGATACAGACAAAATGAAGTATCAAAATAGTTATACTAGGGTGTAGGATTTTTATAGTTGAGATATAAATGGTTTATCACCAAAGGCCTCAGTTTATAAGGTGAATTAAACAAGGGAAATGGTCTAGCCCTCAGTTTTAAATGCACATGTCAGGTTTGCACCCATATATCTAAGTCTGCCACTCAGGAATGGTATGAATTAGAAATACAGATGTAGGAGCTATCAGCATGCAGATGCTTATGTACTAAAATATATTAACCAGATTGTCAATTTAGTGATTGGTTCAGGGATAGACATAATTTACCAAATTACTACTTTGCAACAGGGGATATTCTTTTCTTATACCTGGAAGGTTCCCAGTCCTTATCTAGGTAAACTACCCATTGCCCCAGTATCAAATACATGAAATCAGACTTGTGATTAGAAGCTGCTTCAACATGAAATCAGAACAAAACAGAGACAATATTTTGCAATATTTTTCCAGTCCACAAGTTTAATGGACTATCACTTCTTCATAAAAGAATCTATCTCTATAGTTCCTGTCATCAGGTTTATTTCTGCAAAACAGACACTTACCAACCTCTGCCTCTCAGATTTTCTTTTACTATGTTCTGGGCTGAAAATCCCCTACCTGTTCATATAATCTCTTCCTTGACAAACCATGAGATAATCAATTAGATTTCAATCTCCTAAATTATAATTTCATTCCAATCCTTTTCCCCTAGATTTACACACAGATTATCTTGTTGAATCCTCAGTGCTTCCATCTTTTCAGTCACAATTCAAAGGCAATCACCTGGCATATGGCTAATCCTATACTCTGTATAGGGGACTCACCATCATTAATTTCATTTTCAGAAGACAGGATTCAGAATTCTCTGAATCTTGGGAGGTAATTCATTGTTACACACACACACCAACAGTTGCATTAAGTATCTATGGTATAGGGCACCAAATGTTAACATTTGAGGTTTCCTCACTCTGTGCTTGGTACCTCACTAAAAATAATACATTGACCCATTTCATGTAACCCTCACGCCAACCCTGTGACACAAGTTCACACCAGAAAATAATTCAGAAATTAAGGCCCTGGCTGGTGGCACACTGGCTAGGCGCTGGCAGGCGAACCCAAAGGTCACTGGTTCAATTCCCAGCCAGGGCACATAACCAGGTTGCAAGCCACATCTCCAGCCAGGTCTGCAGCTGAAGGCAGGTGAAAGGCAACCATACATTGATGTCTCTCTCCCTCTCTGCCTCTTTCTGAAAATAATAAAATCTTGCAAAAAAAAAAAAAAGAAAAGAAAGAAAGAAATTAAGTAAACTGCCCAAAGTCACAGAGCTGATAAAGAACTACAATTCAAATGAGCCAGATCTCCTAGATCATACTGATATCGCTCCATTCTTTCTTTAGTATTGATCTGTTATCTTTTCCATTGAAAAAGGAGAAAGATGAGCTCATGTACAAACAACAGAAATGCATCTAACTCTGTTCTAACATATGCTCCAAAACAAAACAGAAACAAAAACACTTGGCTTGTCAAGCCACATGGAAGGAAGTACTTCAGGACAGTTTGTGTCTGGATTTCTGACATTAAGCCATAAATACCCAAAGGGCATATCAAATGTCAAGCCTATCATCATGTTCAATAAACCCAACATGACACTTAAAACAGAATGAGTCCCATCTAAGTGTCTGCTGTAAAAGAAAAAAAGAAATTCTGACAAGTTGGAAAGGGCTAGCATCTCAATCGCCATATAAGACCGAGTTAGCCTATTATAGTGCCCCTAAAAGAAGTGGCCCAACTGTGTTAAGTTCAGTATTAACTGCCTTCATAACTTCCACTGGTATTAAAGGAAAGAGATGAAAATTACAAACTATCAGAGAACAGCTGCAGCCAAAAACTGTCAAAATAAAAGGTCTCCCTTCCCTTTGAGGGATCTGAATTCCCTTTTTAGACTTTTCAAGCAAGTTATCGTCAACCAGTGGTATAAGACAATAATGAAAGCACAAGCACTAAGTTCCACCCCCTTTATCTTGTAGGATTATGGATTCATCCAAACATTTACTGAACATCCACCATACTGTAAGCAAAAGTGAGTCCAAAGGTGAATAAAATACGATACTGCTCTAAAGTACATAGATCATCCCCATTTCACAGATAAGGAAACTAAGGATCAAGGACTAAACAACTTGCTCAAGTCAAGAAGCTAGGAAATGGTAGAACTGGGACTAGAATTTATTTATTCATTTGATAAAATTTACTAAACACTCACTTTACCTCAGGTGCTATATGAAGACCTGACTCATCCTAACAGCCTGAGTATTCAAAAGCTCATTGGATTAACAACAGCTTCACTTATTTAATTGCACTATATTGTAATTTGTTTATATCTCTAGATTGTGACTAGTCTGAGAGCAGCAGGGACTGTTTTCTTATCCATGTTTCCAACCAAAAAAGTGACTGAAAAATGGAACTCAATAATGACTTGCTAAACTGAATTCATTGCTAAAAATATTTGAGCTTTGACATAAGCAAGGCACTTTATTCATTTTTTAAAAAGATTCTATTCATTATTTTCAGAGAGAAGAGCAGGGAGGAAGGAAGAAAGGGAGAGAAGCCTTAATGTATGATTGCCTTTCACCTGCCTCCAGTTAAGGACCTGGCTGGAGATCTGGCTTACAACCTGGTTAAGTGCCCTGACTAGGGAATTGAACCAGCTACCTTTGGGTTTACAAGCCGGCGCCAATCCACTGAGCCACACCAGCCAGGGCAGCAAGACACTTTAAAAGTGTAACATTGAACAATCTCTGCTCTCAAAATTTCATAGTTTAGTGCTGGTGGGCAAAGGATATTAGAGAAAAATAAAGAACTTCATAAATATATTGGGTTGTATTGACCACTACAGTAGTCACAAGCCACATAACTGTTTTAAGTTTATATTCAAATTTAAATAAACATTTAAAAATTCAGTGGCTACTGTACTGGATAGTACATATGTGGTATAACATAAATATATTTGGTCTTTGTTCCCAGTCTCTGCACAGAACTCCTAAAACTCTTGAAATTTCCCCAGTGATAGGAGTGTCTTTTGTTATTCATAATGAGTTCCTTCTGATCACCTCAGAACTTAAACTAATGGGATAACTTCAGATGGAGTCCCTAGACAGTCTATGGATGGGGCTAGTCACCAGAACAACCAAATGATTACACAACCAACACTTTCAGCCCCACAGTCCTCCAGAACAGAGGGAGAGGCTGGAGATTGAACTCTATAAAAATTCTTGAACAATGACATTCAAAGAGCTTCAGCTTAGTGACCATGACAGATTGCTAGGAGGGTGGTGTGCCAAAGAGGGCATGGAAGCCCAGTGTGTCCCCTTCCGACAACCTGCCCTATGTATCTCTTCCATTTGGCTGTTCCTGACTGTATCCTTTATAATAAGTCAGCAAACATAAAAGTGTTTTCCTGAGTTCTGTGAGCTGTTGTAGCAAATTATCAAACTTGTGGAGAGGGTGGTGGGACACTGTGATTCACAGCCAGTCAGTTAGAAGTACAGATGGCTTAGAACTTGCAACTAGAGTCTTACGAGAATAGCCCCCTTTACCTTGTGGAATCCAACACTAACTCCGGGTGGACAGTGTCGGAATTGAACTGTATCATCAGACACCCAGCTGGTGTCTGGAGACCTGGTGAATTAATTAGTGTCAGAAAACATATTGGAACAGAAACAGACTACTTCCATTGCCACAGAAAGTTCTACTGGACAATATCAAGAGTGGGGAAATAAAACCCTAGTTTAGATCTGAATACTGGGAAAGGACCTTCAACTCAGTAGTAAAGAATTCTGAGAAGTTTGAAAAAATAACTCAAATTAGAGTCTACCTTTCTGAACCAAAATGTTAAAATCCCAGTTTCAGCACAGCTGGCAAGTTGACAGATTCACTTGCAAGCTGGCAGCCACAATCAGAGCCATTATCTGGCAGGGAACGCACACAAATGAGTTGAAGTGGCAGGCCTTTAATCCCCAAATAGTCCCCAAATTGTCTCATAAATGCTCCAGTAAGGATGGGATTTCAGATACTGGCAGCTATGGCAAGTACCCTAACAAGAAAACCTGTCTTCACATTAAAAGAGGTGCATGTCCTATAGGCATAGGGATGAGTTCCCACCTCATTAAATCCCAATCAACATAAAATGAGGAACTTTATTACATACTGCTAGCTTGGAAACTATTGGTAAGCTATTTATAATGCCAAAATGCAATCTGCAGCATAGTAGTCACCAAGGCTAGAGCATGGTTTTATTATCCAAAGATCAGCTATTGGACTTCATTAAAATTTTTTTGGTTTAAAAATAGCAAGAAGTATAAGCCCCTCTCCAAGTACATCTCTTCCTAAGCAAACCAAACTCCCCGGAGGTTAACTAGTGTTAACAATTTATTGGATAGTCTTCCAGACTCTCCTAAACATACAGGAGGTGTGCAAGAGAAGGCTTACAGTTGTGAGTACATGTTTTGAGAAATAAGAATATAGATGTGAAGTCCTGGCTGATGTGGCTCAGTGGATTGGTTCTGGCCTTCGAAGCCAAAGGTCGCTGGTTCGATTCCCCAGTCAGGGCACATAACCAGGTTGTAAGCCAGGTTTCCAGCCAGATCTGCAGCTGGAGGCAGGTGAAAGGCAACCATACACTAATGCTTCTCTCCCTTTCTTCCTTCCTCCCTGCCTTTCCCTCTGAAAGTAATGAATAAAATTTAAAAAAAAAAAAAAGGATTATAGATATAAAAGATTCTTCAAAAATGTTCAATAAATGCTTATCAATATATGAAGAAAACTTAAAGCATTACATATATAACATATATATTTGTATTGGTTATAATACTAGTATTTCCTTTCCATGTGCCATAACTGAAAAACTCACAATGTTAGGCTTAGAGAGTAAGTAGCTTGTCTTCCTCCAAATCCTAAGACCAAAGAGGTCAAGTGACTTGCCTAGGGTCACATGTGAAATCTGAGGAAGAGCTGGTTCCAAAAGAGAACCCAAGTAGCTATACCCCAACCCTCCCTCCAAGTCAGAGAATACCATTCTTCTGAGTTAAAACCTGCTAAAAACTAACTGTCATCACTTGTCTGTATTCATATCTCTAAACAAAAACAAAACCATTGCCTAAAAACATAGAGTCTCTATTTAGGACATAGTGGTGAAATGGGAAGGCTAAATTTCACATTATAGGCTCCCACCTTGCTTCCGACAGCCTGGGATTTTGATAAAGGCTCCATAGTCTGTCACCATAGCAACCTATAAAGACAAGAAAAAAATATATTAAAGGATCAATGTCACAAAAATAAGACTCTCTTCTGTAGCATTTAACATAATCTCCCTGAATTTCTACTTGATATTGACTGCCTTTCTCTGTCTGCTGCCAAATTGCCTAACTGTGATATTTTGTCAGTTTTTTGTTGTTTTTTTTAAGATTTTATTTATTATTTTTAGAGAGGGGGGAAGGGAGGGAGGCAGAGAGGGAGACTGACATCAACGTATGGTTACCTTTCACCTGACTCCAGCTATGGACCTGGCTGGGGACCTGGCTTGCAACCTAGTTATGTGCCCTGGCTGGGAATCAAACCAGCGACCTTTGGGTTCAAAGGCCAGCACCTTATCCACTGAGCTACCAGCCAGAGCCAGTCTTTCTACTTTAAAAAAAATTTAGACTGATAGGCATGTGTAAACCCATTAAAAACACTGGTGAGACTGGACTATTGTCAGATGGTACATTAGGAACACTCAAATCCAACACCTATTGAAATCTCCAATGAACAACAGGAACAGACAGCAGATAATCAGGTAACAGAGTTACACTTTACTTTAGTGGATTGAGGTTTCCAACCTCAACACAGAGAACTTGAACAATTTGGGATAGATATGTAAAACATCCCTTTTTCCTAAACTTCAAATCAAACCATATCATGCAGCCTCCTCTAATTCACTTGAAACCAGAGTCTGAGTTTTATCAAGACAGACAATAAGCCAATACACAGACATCTAACAGAAACTGAAAAGATACAATCGGGCGGGGGGAGGAAGGGAGTTAGTTGTCCTCAAGCCTTATGCAGAGTTGATCTAAGATGAAGGGACTGGAGGTCTAATTAGTCTATATGTACTGTGTAATATGTAATAGTAATGAACAGTCCAGATCCCTTTCCTGATAAATTATGACTCCAGACTGTCTCTCTCTCCTCCCCTCCTTTCTCTAGCCTACTCCCTTCACCTGTGGATTGGGATTACAGTTGTCACTAAATACTATATTTTATCCTAAATTCATTATTATTTTTTAAAAACATCCAATACAACCTTATACATGTACATTTTACTATTTTCAGTGACTTCAATTAGTTGTTCACTGTTTCAGCATCATCACCACAACAAAGGGATAGAATAAAACAACCTCTGCTGGACTGTTATTCACTAATACTAAGGGGGGGGGGCAAAAAAATGCTATTTATAAGAAATTGTGTATTTATTCTTACATTTAAACTTCAGTCGCCTTCAAAGTACTCTCCATCTGATGCGATGCACCTATTGCCTGCTATACAGAAGAAAATTCTGTTTTTTGGTGGGGAGTCCCCCTTGTGTATATTGAATACTCACTAATGCAATAAACTATTCGAATGTTTTTCATAATCCTCATAGCACCATATGATGTTGGTACTTTTATATTATGTTCATCTTATAGATGACAAAACTGACGCATAGAGAGACCTAAGTAACCTGACCAACATTCAAAGCTAGTAACAGTGCCAAAATCTGAACCCCAGGAGTCTTAACTCACTAGAGCTGCTCATGGGTTGTCTTTTAACTATAAAATTCTAGCAGCCACAGCAATGTGAGAGTCAATATCTTCTCTGCTCCTGGCAACACTCTTAGGAAGTATAGCTGGTAGGTTCCTAAGCTGCAGATGAGGTGAAACAGCATAGGTATAGAAAGAGCACCTACAACCTTGGCATATCAGGACAACACCCTGACCAACTGAGCTACCCGGCCAGGGCCAGATAATAGTATTTAAAATCAAAGCAAGGTGGAACTGGAGGAAGGACCTTAGAGATTAGCTAGTCTAATCCTGTCATCTTTCAAATGAGAAAAGTGAAGACGAGATATGAAGTGCTTATTATTTATTTACTTTTAGAAAGAAGAGATGGGAGGGAAAAAGAGAGGGAGAGAAACAAGTGAGAGAAACATGGATTGGCTGCCTCTCATACATGCCCCAGACAGGACCAACCCACAACCCAGGCACATGCTGCAACAGGTGACCTTTCGCTTTTGTGGGATGACACCCCACCAACTGAGCCACATCAGTCAGGACTGATTTTAATTTTTAATTGTAATAAAAGTAAATCCCTTCTTTCTGAACCAACCGAAGGTCCTCTGGCTTTTATTCCAGGGCTCTAAAAAGAGGGCTAAGATGTCTCATTTTGTGTAACAACATTATTAAAGGGCATAAATATCTAACAAACTTAAAAATAGCATCTGGTAGTAGAAGCCCAAATCACCTTACTGTTGTAAATTAAGACAATCTCATTTTGAATACTGAAGCTCTAGTGTCACATTATGACCTTTTGAGGAAATATTATAACAGACCTTCATTTGGCCTCTCCCAAAAGGAAAGGTTAATGGGCTCCAGAATGGATGCACTCAACTGTTCAGTTAGGAAAAGGCATTCTTGCCTATATCCAGCACCAGGTGTTTCTATCACTGTGTCTCTTAGGGTACAGACAGAGTTAAATGAACAGAATGGCACCTGCTATAGATGATTACACAGTCTGCTCTGGTGTCCCCAGAATAATTAGTCAAATAGCTCAGGGGGAAAAAATTCAGTAATTATAACAACTAGACTCAGGGCTTGGGTAAAATGAATCTACCATCTTCAGATTAGAGGTTGCACTGGCCTTGAAACTAGTTATCTCCATAATGTAAATGAAGAATATGACACTCAGGGAATGTAAATTACCTGTGCAAAGCCACAAAGTTAGAAAGTAGCATGGCTAGGTAGGGAACAAAAGTATTTTGACTTCCAGTCCAATGCATTTCCTCCTTAACAATATCAATGTCCCCCTCAGCATTTCTTTGGCTATGGCAAGGTTGTGCCATATCCCAATCCCACTGCTATGCTTGTATCCTTTACCATGCTTAATGGATAAGAGAAGGATGAATACTGGTTTCTCAGCTATTTGATCACTGGGCACATCTACCCTGCTCAGCTTGCTAAGGACAAGAACTGCTAGCCTAAGGATGGCACCACTAGTCTTCAATGGCAACAGGACCTAGGAGACTTGGGGTCAATTTAAATCATTCACTGAGTACCTATATGCAAAATGCCATGTCAGGTACTTTGAAATAAGAACAACTTTAAAAATAGAGATGCCCAGCCTATTTTAAAATGAATTTGAAGTAATTGCCAAGATACATAAGACAACCATGGCCTGTGTTGTCTACTAACTCACAATCTGGTGAAGGGGACATATACATACATGAATACTTGTATAAAACAGACTATAATTAATGCCATAATAGATGTACAAACAAAGGACCAGAGAACAACCAGATTTACCACCTAACTTCCTTCTATACTTCAATTCAGTCAAGAGTTCTCTAATGAGTCTTTCAGTGCCTCCGTGTATTTATATACAGTTGAGCAATCCCAGCTGCAATGTAACAGAAAGCAGACTTGGAGGGAGAACTTTAAAATCCCAGCTTTGCCATTTACTAACCATTTGGACATTACTTAACTTCTGAGAAGAGTTTCCTTATTCATAAAACAAGGTTAACAATTTTTTAGGAGAGAGTGAATGATAGAATACGTAGAAGTGCTGATTTATATAAGTTTACAATTTTTTTAAAATTTTAATGTAACCAGGTATTCTTTGTAAATATTAGAAACTCATTAAATGTTTGTTAGATGAATATATTGTATAAGTTTCTTATTCCCCATTTACCATGAAATTTCTCTATCCCTAATTCTAGTAACTTCTAAACAATGATTTTTCAAAATGTGCTCCTGAAATACTAAGCTGGTTCTCCTAGAACTTTAGCCTATCCATCCTGATAGTAAAATATAAAACCTACACTAACACAAACCCCATCTCATATAAGAAAAAGCTGGAGGTCAGGAGCCACTTTACTAGGAATTTGAGTCAGTCTGTAGAGGGCAGAGAACTCCTTTTTCTTCTGGGTTACAACTGACAAGTCAGGACTTCAGATTCAGAAAAATCAATTTCATCCCTCATAATACCACTTCCTTTCCTGAGCCCTGGTACCTTAACCTTTAGGGGTACGATGGGCCTTAAAGGACAACGGCTCTAAGAATAGAGTTGCTTGCTATTTGTTAGAATTTATCACCCTTTGTATCATGACTGCTATATTACAAATTGGGATTGACTTAACCGAAGTTAAGAGCCACAGTTATTTATAACAAACTGACAGTCAACAAGTGTGCCTTCAAAAGCCTCACATTACCAGGTGAAACTTTTGTCAACCACAAAGCAAGTATAAATGCCATAAAAATGATACAGTTAAAATACTAGTTACTCATATAAGACATTGAAAATAATTTTTGACTTTACCTTTGCTTCAAGAGAAGGGAGATAATGTTAATGGATTCCTACCATGTCTCAGACACTGTGTTTTAATAGATGACAACTTATTTAACCATAAAGGCAATCCTATGGAAATAGTTAGTTCTCTTAACTTATCAATTTCAAAAATAAGAAAACTGAGGCTCAAATGATCGAGTGACAGTCTCTCTCAAGGATCACACAGTTAGTAATTAAAAAGCTAGGACCAGAATCCAGGGTTTTGTCTTACTCAAAAGCCTTTACTCTAAAAACAAATGCAATGCTTTTTCCCTCAGAGTCTGATCATTCACTCAGTCATCAAGACATACTAAGAACCTATTATTTTCTACCCATGTACCTTGGATTAAGATAGACAACACTGAACAAAACTGACAGGGCTTTGCTATCATGGAGCTTAGTGTCAAGTGAGGAAAATAGGACATTAAACAAGTACACAAATAAATGTAGGATAAGTCTATTTACTTAGGTTAAAAAAAAAAATCTGAGGAGATGATATTATGTCTAAGGCCTAAAAGATAAAGAGAAGTTGTTGGGAAAGAGTGGTTAGAAGCAACAGTACGTGCAAGTCCTGAGAAGGAAGAAAGCCCAGAATGTTCAGAGCTGTAAGGAGGACAGAGTGGCTCGGAACAAGTGGAGCAGGACAAAACAATACTGTCAGATTAGGTAGACACTAAGTCATGTAAGGGTCATGAGAACAAGTCCGATGTATTCAAGAGTAATGAGAAGCCTAGAAAAGCTGTGAGAAAGCAACACTGTTTAGTCTGTTTTCTAAATGTTATTCTAGCTATGATGTGAAGAACAGATTAGGGAGGAACTATACAATATAAGTAGAACTATACAATATAAGTAGAAGTCCCAGTAATGGCCAGGGAAGAAGTAGAGAGCCTGAACAGGGTGCCACAACAAAGAAATTTATAGACCATATATATATCTGGGAGGCAGAAATGACAGGACTTGCTAATGGACTAGAGAGGGAGGGAAAATCAAGAGAAAAAAATCAAGATGATGCCCAGATTCCTTATGAGTACCTGAACAGACAGTGGTTCCATTTGCTGAGAAAAACTAGAAATGGTTTGGTGAGAAAGTAAAAATTTCAATTTATAACATAAATCAGAGATGCTGTGAGATATCTCAAATGAAGATGTCAAGTATGCAGCTACAAGTCTGACACTTAGAAGGGGTGATGGCCACATGTTCTCTAGTCCTTCCTGTTGAAACTGTAATACTAAAGATATTCTCTAGTGGACAGGAGCTCCAAACCCAGCTGCTTTTCACCCTCAATTTATACTTAACAAAGAAGGTAAATTTCCAAAGACAAAATATACCTCTCCTTGGAAAATAGTATAGAGAGCAGGCAAGTTCTCCATTGTCTCGGGTCTTCCTGAATTCATCCTTAAAGTTCTATGGCTCCTCCATATCTCTTCTGCTAAAGCTAATTCAAGTGTCCTGTCACAAAGAAACAAAACAGATAACAATTTAAGAGACATCTGCATTAAGGAAGAAAGTGCAGGGGAGGGGGACAGAGGGGAGCAAAAAGAGAATGGATGTAATACAACAGCAATAAAATTTAATTAAAAAAAGAAAGAAAGTGCAGAAAAGCCACACTCTCCATAGAATAATTAATGTAGATTTAACACCATGTACTTTCTTCTAAATCTCTTTTATCTACTCTAACTGTGGGGCGTTTTAGAAATCCTGATCTTATTTCTTTTTTTTTTTTTACTTTATTGTTGTTGTATTACATCCATCCCCTTTTTGCTCCCCTCTGTCCCCCTCCCCACCCACCCATTCCCCCCAAACTGATCTTATTTCTTTTCATCTTGATACTTATCCAAGGCCCTTAGCCTACCATTGTTTCTTGTTTTGTTTGTTTGTTTTTTTTTTAAGATTTTATTTAATTATTTTTAGAAAGAGGGGAAGAGAGAGAGGCAGAGAGGGAGAGAGACATCAATGTATGGTTGCTTTTCACCTGCCTCCAGCCACAGACCTGACTGGAGACCTGTTTTGAAACCTTGTTATGTGGCTGGGGAATCGAACCCGTGACTTTTGGGTTCGCAGGGCAGCACCTTATCCACTGTGCTACCAGCCAGGGCTGTTTGGTTTTTTAAGATTTTATTTACTTATTTCTAGAAAGAGGGGAAGGGATGAAGAAAGAGAGAGAGAAATATCGATGTGTAAGAGATGCATCAATTGGTTGCCTCTCACATACCTGCAACTGGGGGCCTGGCTTGCAGCCCAGGCATGTGCCCCAATGGGGAACTGAACCAGTGACCCTTCAGTTCACAGTCCAGAACTCAATCCACTGAGTCACACCAGCCAGGGCTGTTTCTTGTTTTTTAAAGATTTTATTTATTTTTTAGAGAGAGAGGAAAGGGGAGAAGGAGCAGGAGAGAAACGTTGATCAGTTGCCTCTCTCATACCTCTAACTAGCGACCTGGCCCACAACCCAGAAATGTGCCCTGACTGGGAATTGAACCAGCAACCTTTTAGTCCCTTCCAAATCTTTAATTACTAATATTTGAGTACTTCCTATTTGCCATCTAAAAGCTTCACTTGTCTTAACTAATCTAATTATCTTTTTGACCACCCTGGGAGATAGTTTTTTCATTGGTAAAATGGCAACAAAAATTGCCTAAGATAGAGAGGCTGAGTACTTGCTCAAAATAACAAAACTATGAATGACACAGATGAGATTCAAATCCTATTTAAAAGTATTTTTCTTTTTAAAAATATTTTATTTACTTATTTTTAGAGAGAGTGGGAGAAAACGGTAATGTGCAAGAGATATCTGTTGTTGCCTCTAGTATGCCTCCAACCAGTGCCCTGGCCCACACAACCCAGGCATGTGTGCTGACTAGAAAATCAAACCAGAGACCTTTCGGTTTGCAGGCTGGCGCTCAATCCACTAAGCTATACCAGCCAGAGCTTTCCCTTTTTAGTTTATGAAATTCGTCTGAGCATGCCCTTATCTTGCACATCAGCATATCCTTCAAATCTCCAGTGCCTATCACAGTGTAAAGCAGATGTAAATTTTTAACTGTCTACTCAAATATTGAAGTATTTAATTTTACCCTATTTTAAATTGTTAGTTTAAGTAATCAATTCAGCACTTTTACTGATGTTTATATGTCAGGTCAGGCCCTGTGCTAGCACTTCATAAACCTCCTTCAATCCTTAAAACAAGACTACAGAGTAGATATCCCTGTATTATAAGAATGAAGTTACCTGTCTAAAACTCTAGCTAGAAAGAGTGCTCGCTTAGGCAGCACATATACTAAAACTCTAGCTAGAAAGAGATAAATCTTAGGCCATTCCAAGGGCCACTTACACTTATTACTGAACCATCCTTTTCAACACAGTCCCTGTCCTTAAAGACTTCCCAGTCTGGTAGGGATAATGGTGACCAAGTACAATGCAGTATGATGTAAAATAGTGACTAGGTTCAAGATACTAAGAAAACAAAAGAGAGAACGAGGGTCTAAGAGAAACAGGTAAGTTTAAAAGGTGACAACTTTTCAGTGGATAAGGCACCAGCCTACAAACCCAAAGGTTGCTGGTTCGATTCCCAACCAGGGCACATAACCAGGTTGCAAGCCAGGTCTCCAGCCAGCTCCATAGCTGGAGGCAGGTGAAAAGCAACCACACATTGATGTCTCTCTGCCTCTCTCCCTTTCCTTCTCTCTAAAAAATAATAAATAAATAAATAAATAAATAATAAAAAAGAATAAATGAAAGAGTAAAAAAATTGTAGCCCTGGCTGGCCGCACAGTGGATAAGGCGCCAGCCTGTGAACCCAAAGGTCACTGGTTCGATTCCCAGCCAGGGCACATAACTGGGATGCCGCCAGGTCCCCAGCCAGGTCTGTAGTTGGAGGCAGCCATACATTTATGTCTCTCTCCCTCTCTGCCTCTCTCTCAAAATAATAAAATGAAAAAATAAATAAATAAAATAAAATAAAAATAATAAAAAGAAATCTTAAAAAAAAAAAAAAAAAAAGAATAAATGAAAGGCCCTAACCTGTGTGGTAAATTTGGTCCTTGGTAGGGGTACATAGGAGACACACCCGATCAATGTTTCTCTCTCACATAGATGTTTTTCTCCCTCTCTTTCTCTCTGCCTTCCCCTCACTCTAAAAATAAATAAATAAAATCTTAAAAAGAGAATAAATGAAAAGTCATCTATCGGAGAACACTGTTTTTTGACCTTATTAAAAAGCTTATCTAATTGTCTATTTTCTTCGAATCTATTAGCTCTCTCCTTTTTCTTCACTTTCTCACTATCCAGATTAGATTCCACAGTCCATTATTCAAACAATAGTGACCCTGACCTCCCTTTAATTCTGTCTCTGTAGTTTGCCTATTTGGCAAAACCCTTACACTGGTGGAGTCCAGTTGTAGACATCAGAATCCATTCCAGCTAGGTAAAGCAGAAAGGGACTTGCCGCCAGTTACTACTTTGTGGCTTACAGCATTACTTCAAGAGCTACAGAAATAGGCTCTGCTAGGACTTCCAGGAACAACTCCTCATCAACACACATACACACACACACAAACCCCAATAAAACTCGTATTTGCCACAATCAAGAAAGTCATGGCTATCTTTGCAGGAAGTCGCTAAGCCAGAAAGCTGTTGACTAAGAAAGTCACTGCTTCTGCTATATCTGCCAGCAAAATTGGATGGATGCCTCTCACTCTTCTCTCCATACTTAACACAGCTTCATATCCAATTCCCATTTTAGGTGCAGGAGTCCCAGAGGGCATTTTTAGTGTCCCAGAATTTTTAGTAAGAGAAGGCACATTAGAGATGGGAATGCATGTTAAGCAAACCAAAGCCACAGTCCTTGCCATACAAGGATACATTTTTTCCATAACTACACCAAATAGTCTGCTATTGCTGGGAAAAATTACAATCTCCAACTTCAAATGGGATCTTAATTCTGCAATATCTCCATTTCTCTGGTGAACTATTCTCCCACACTCTAGGATGATTTTCCAATCTTCCACAACCTTCTCAAATCTCTGACCTCTCACTCCAAGTATATGACTCCATCTTATACGTTATAGGGAAAATAAAAGCCATGAGAAAAGAACTCATTTTACCAATAACCAACAACCCATATCCATTGCCTTCACGTCCTTCTTTTCTGTTAAGTGGAGCAACTGTCCATCTTCCTAAGGCTGCTCCCTCAAACTATACTTTGGATCCCATCCAATCCCATGTATTCAATTTCTTCACCACCTTCTTCAACTGGGTCCATGATGACACCTTCCACACCTGTCCTCTCCATGACAAACTTCCTGGCTTCTGAGACAGCATCCAGCATCCCTCTGATCCTGCTCTCTACCTTTCTTCTCTCTCTTCTGGTCTTGGCCATTAACTGCTAGAACTACTCAAGGTTCTGACTTAGGTCCTCTTACACCTAGGGCTCAATTCCCACCAAATACAAGTTACTCCCATATTTATATTTAAAAACAAAACCAAAAACAATCTCTCTTCTAAGGTCCAACGCTGTAGTCTTTCAAACTGCCTTCCAGATGTCAAGAAGATCCCTCCTTTCCCATGTGCCTCCAAAACCCACCCGGGGTTGCCAGAAGCCAGAAACCTACAGTTACACTGATGTCCTTTCCCTTCACTCCCCGACCCAGATCCATCACCAGGTGCCACTGATATTACCTCTTAGACATCAGAGTCTGTCCGGCGCTTGGCGGTTCCACCAACTACCTGTCCTCACTGCCAACAGCTCTCATCTAGGTGCATCTCTCTCTCCTCCATTACTCCCACGGGTGAGCCCCGGAGGCATCGAGCCCTCTCCCCCACCACACCACCCACTGCCCATCAAAAATAAAACAAAACATCTTCTACTAAAAGCTACACAGTCCTATAAGGTCTGACCGCGACAGGCATCTTTTCCGCAGAGAAGCCTCCCTGCTTATTTCAGGCCCTCGGAACAGGAGCGGCCTCCCCTACGCACCGCTGATTTCACACGCCTCCGGGAGATCCTTGGTTGAACGTGTTCTCCCCACCAGGCTCAACCCCCTGAGGTTAGGGACCGTGTTTGATTCACATTGTAGCCTCCAGGCTTTGCACAATAAGCAGCCTTTGGGCCACCGTGGAGGCGGCCTAGTTCACAGCGATGAGGCCCAATATCCCGCCAGGACTGCGCTCTGGAGGCAGGAGTCGGACATCGCCTTCATTTCTCTCACACGGGCCCAGAGCAGGCCCTGGTAAAAGGCCTGCAGAAACAAGCCGGCCTCCTCACAGGACCCGAGCGGGGACGGGGAGACGGGCCTTTTCCCCCCGAGCGCCTGTTGCAGGCGCTCGCTGCAGTCGGCCTTCCCGGGCCCCAGACAACCAGAGCCCTCCAAGCGCTACTCCAGCCTCGATGGGGAACCCAGGCTACCGCAGACCCGAGCTGGGATACCGGGGCCCACCTCTACCCCTAGCAATCATAACTTCAGCTGAGAAGAGCCAGGGCCAACCACACAACCAAGGCACCGCCTCCAGATGCCGCAGCCGCCCGCCCCCGACCTTCCTCAGACTTACTGGGCGTCAGGTCCCAGCCTCGCCGCCGCAGCATTGCGCGAAACGCCAGAACCCAGTCAGCGCGCTTCCACCCACCAGACGCAGCGTGCCTAGGCGGGACTCCCGCTCCACCCACCAATCCTGGGACCGAACTCTCGAGACTTCAGAAAGAGCTGACCAGTAACAGGAGACCATTCAGGGGGTGTTGCGAGGGGGAGAGTTGGAATCCGATTGGTTTCTCCAAGCCGGAAGCTCTAGAGGAAGGACTAAGTCGGAACCAATCGTGCGGTGCCTGAGAGTGTCAGCGCGGTTCGCAGTGGCGCTGAAGACAGGGCTGCCGCCATGATAGAACAACAGAAGCGTAAGGGTCCAGAGTTACCACTGGTTCCAGTCAAGAGGCCGCGACATGAGTTGCTGTTGGGAGCGGCGGGGTCGGGCCCCGGAGCCGGACAGCAGCAGGCCGCACCGGGAGCTTTGTTGCAAGCGGTGAGTGAAGTACCAAGCGGCCTTTGGCCCTCAGCTCATCTTCGTCTTTCCTAAGCGCTGCACCTGGTGATCGCGCACCGGCCTTTTCCCCGTACTGCTAGGCGGAACGAGAATCTATATCTGGAGTTAAAGCAGAAAAATACTGTAAAAGCGACCAACACCCTGGGGATACTCCACCATTTCCCTGTTTGACGCCCGTTTTCAGCGTCTCGACTTCCCTGTGAGGTGGCGTTAGAATGAAAGTTAAGGACATGGAGCTCAAAATCGAGAGCAGGGTTTTCGCATCCTAAACAGTCCGGCGATTCGGCATAGACTAAACATTCAGAAAAGTTTGTGGAGTGGATGGATAGTGAATGAATGAATGAATGAATGAGTGGGGGACGTTGGAAGGGAAGGAAATTAATGATACTGTCTCACTTTGGGATTTTGGGCAAGTTGCTTTTCACTTTATTTCCTGCACTATTATTAACAACAACTGAAGAATAATTAGCATTCATTGAGCCCTGGTACTAAGTGCCTTTTTTTTTTTTTCATGAAAATTCCATTAATCTTAAGAGTTAGAAAGTTACCCATTTTGTATATGGGAAAACAAACATCTAGTATAATAGAAACAGATTTTAAACCCAGAACTGTAGGAGATCCCTGACCTGCAGAGATCCCAGAGATCCCCTGGGTGCCTCATGGATGAAACGAACCTTCCCAGGCAACTTGAGCTAGAGGAGAGAAGGCCAGCCAGTGGGTCTATGCCAAAAGTTCTGTTCGCCATTCCCAAAGATCTTTTATTGAAGGTGATAAACTTGAAGGCATGTAGCTTGTCAATCAATGCTAATTATAGGAAAAGTGATGCTGTTCAGGAACAGCAAGTGAAGGAGCATGAAGATTTTATTTAGGTCAGGATGTGCATTCAAACTCAAAATTAGCCCTGGCTGGTGGCACAGTGGATAAGATGCCGGCCTGCGAACTCAAAGGTTGCTGGTTCTATTCCCAGCCAGGGCACATAACCAGTTTGCAGGCCGGGTCTCCAGCCAGGTCCATAGCTAGAGGCAGGTGAA
Source organism: Noctilio leporinus (assembly GCA_004026585.1). Lineage (NCBI taxonomy): Eukaryota > Metazoa > Chordata > Mammalia > Chiroptera > Noctilionidae > Noctilio > Noctilio leporinus. Next base: position 294,106 of record PVIW01001087.1, on the reverse strand, counting down.
AGGCAACCACACATTGATGTCTCTGTCCCTCTCTGCCTCTCTCCCTTCCCCTCTCTAAAAATAATTTTTTTGACTCAAAATTAAAACCTCTACTTCTGGTACAATAGAGCTATCAAGTGAGGTAAAAGAACATGGCAAGCTCCGAAGGTCATATGGAATGTTCTTACGAACCAAATTCCCACATCCAGGGCTCACTGGCTTAAGCATGGAGGCCTGTATGCACCCAGCTCTTCCAGTTTTCCGGTTAGGTCTTACACGCTTCACCTGGCCTGCTCAGGGCTTCAGGCCCTGATGCTTTCCCAGGGGAACCCTGACACAGAACCTATGTTCTTTACTACATTCCTTATGAGACAGGAGTAGTGATCACACCTCTCCTGTGCAATTAGACTCAGATAAAGAAATACGTGACCACTCTCTCAACTCTTTAAGCAGCCTGTCAGCAAATCTGGCTGGCATTGTTTTAAAAACATATCTACAATTGCTACCACTTCAACCACCTCCATCTTAGCTCCTGATCTAAGCTATTATTATCTCACTAGGCAGTATTGCCAATCGGGTCTTATAGTATTCCTATCTCTGCACTTATAGTGGTCAGTCTATTCTCAGTCCAGCCAGAGGAACTTCTAAACATCAGATTACATTACTCTCTGGTGAAAACATCTGGTGGCTTTCCACTTCACTCACTGTAAAACCAAATTCCTACAACCTTTTACTCCTTTTGCCTTTACCTCTGTGGTCTGCCAGTTTCCCACTGCTCACACTTATTCTAGTCACACTGGTTTCCATGCTTCTGCCTGAAATCCTTTGCATTTGCTGCTCCCTCTACTAGGATACTCTTCCAAATATTCACATGGTTTTCATACCCAGCTCCTCTGAATCTTTATTCAAATATCACTTTTAATTAGGGCTTTCCTAATTAAAGGAAAGGAGGGCTTTCCTCCTTTAAATTGCAATATGCCATGCTCACTAACTCACATTGCTGCTTTGTTTTTCTTCATAGCTTATACCACCATCTGTGTGTTTTATTTATTTTCTCTCCCTTTGCTTCCCACAAGAACACAAACCATTTTTATTTTCCCAATGCCTGGCACATAATTTTTTTTTTTTAAGATTTTATTTCATTATAAAGAGGGGAGGGGAGAGAGGCAGAGAGGGAGAGAGACATCAATGTATGGTTGCTTTTCACCTGCCTCTAGCCACAGACATGACTCGAGACCTGGTTTACAACCTTGTTATGTGCCCTGGCTGGGGAATTGAACCTGCGACCTTTGTGTTCGCAGGCCAGCGCCTAGTCCACTGTGCTACCAGCCAGGGCCCTTTTTTAAAGGTTTTATTTATTATTTTTCAGAGAGATGTATGGTTGCCTTTCACCTTTCTCCAGTTATGGACCTGGCTGGGGGACCTAGCTTGCAACCTGGTTATGTTGCCCTGGCTGGGAATCAAACCAGCAACCTTTGGGTTCGCCAGCCGGTGCCTATTTTTTAAATAAATACGTAAACTGGAAACTATTAAAGAGATTGGGGGATTACTGATAATGTACTTGTTTATCTATCTGTCAAGTAAAAATATCAACCCAGGTTCTAGCATATTGCCGAAGCCTAGACTTAATGTCAAGACCATAATCCAAAGGACTTTTCCCAATAATCTGTACCTTGCAGTGTTATTGGAAGCCCAGTACAATTGTTCATTAGTTAAATGAGCTAGAGATTGGGAAAAGTAGCGTTGAGTGACACAGGCAGTACCCCTACATTTGCAGAGCTTTTCTAGTAAGGAGAAAGGCAAATACAGAAGGAGGGTAATTTCAGGTAATGATAAGTGCAGTAGGGTTAGTGGAATGCAGAGGGGAGGTTGGGTGCTGCCTGATTTTGAGTGATCAAGGGAAGACTTTCTGAACAGGAAATACTTGAAAAGAGCCAAATGCAGGAAAATACAGGGCAAGGGGATTCCTGTTCGGGGAAACAAGCATAAAGATAATGAGACAGAAATGAGTTTAACATGTTTGAACAATTGAAAGTTGGACATAGGACAGAAGCTGAGTGAGGGAGGAGAAAAGTTAGTGTAATAGGCAGACACTAGAAACTTCAGCAGGAGAGGATCAAATTGGAGGCATATATAATGTGGGAAGAGTTGGAATTCTCTAAATCAGGAGAAATCTACTGACATTATTTCCCTTGTCTTTTCCTAACCCCGCTCCTTAATTTTTCAGCTTGCTTTGCTGGTATGTGATAATTACTCTGCATGTCGCTTTTTTGTTTAGGGGCCTCCAAGATGTTCCTCCCTTCAAGCCCCAATCATGCTTCTGTCAGGACATGAAGGGGAAGTGTACTGCTGCAAGTTCCACCCCAATGGATCCACCTTAGCATCTGCAGGATTTGACCGACTGATATGTAAGGCATAGTTCTTTTTAAAACCTTTGGTTCTATGGTAGGTATCAGTCTGATCACATGACAAACTACGTGGCTAACATGTTAAGATAAGGTCGTGAAAATGCTCTTAGTTGTAGAACTCGGGATCCAAGTGGTAAGTACAGAAGGAATTCTATTACTTGTTGGAAAATGAATTGCCCTAGTTTGAGAATATCTTCCTCATGTAGGCAAATCTTGAGCTGATTTAGTAAGGTAAAAGTTCTAGATTTAACAGGTTAATGGGAGTTGGGAAGAAAGAGATAACTTTTCCCCAAAAGTGTGAGGCCCTTCTCTTGATTCACTCTCAGAATCTTAGCATATGGGAAAGAGTGGAAGATCTTAAAATGGCAGTTCACTTGGTCAGTCTACCTGTACATCTTTAGGATCTGCTCCCAGATTCTCAAGTACTAAATAAGAACACCCATTTTTGAGAAATAAGCAGAAAAAGCGACAAAGAAGGTAACAGAAGCCTCTGACTTTTATTTCTTCTAGCATCATTTGCTGCATTGTGAGATGAAATGAGTCCTTTGGCTCTTTGCTTATAACTCTGTGCCTCAGCGGATAATAACTGTCTGCATAGGTGTTAACTGTTTTGATTTAGGTGTTCTAGTTCTATGATCCTTAAACTTTCTGGTTGCGAAGCATCTGGAAGGTTTAGGCAGCTTTGTAGAACATCCTTGAATTATTGATAAGCTTCATTTTATCAAACTAGAAATTGTTTTGTTAGCCAAAAATAAGAAAACGTATGTATATTTTATGATGTATAGGAGTATTCTTTAATAATGCTCACTAAACTTTACTCCTTGCTAGAACAAGCTCCCTGAGAGTAAGAACTGAACTGCATCTATTTATTTATCTCATTTTACCCTAGCACCTAGCTTGTTATAGGTACTTGGTACGTATGAATTGCCTTATGACTTTCAAGTTATTTGCAGCTTCCTAGGTTTTCCATAAGTCCCATATTATAAAAGACAAGCAATAATGACCATCAACTGTTTTGTTTTGTTTTTTTTTAAGATTTTATTTATTATTTCCAGAGAGAGAGGGAGGGAGAGAGGCAGAGAGAGAGAGAAACATCAATGTATGGTTGCCTTTCACCTGCCTCTGGCTACAGACCTAGCTGAAGACCTGGCTTGCAACCTAGTTACGTGCCCTGGCTAGGGAATCAAACCAGCGACCTTCGGCTTCTGAAGCTGGTGCCTTATCCACTGTGCTACCAGCCAGGGCTAACTTTTTAAATATTACAGGAAAATAACTTAATACTTAAAATGTTATATCCACTAACTTTTTACCTTATAAAATGTTAAAATATTACATTATTTTTGTTGCAGTGTCAGGGAAATTGGTCCAGCTGTCAGAACCAATAGTGTTTCAAGGGAGTATCATTTCAGAACTGTTATTTTGGTAAATTCCTAAATACCCTTTCCATGTCCAGTACTAAATTTCTTTTTGCCTGGTAGTGCTCACAGATCTCCTGTCTCCCTGACAGTGTTGTGGAATGTCTATGGTGACTGTGATAACTATGCAACTTTGAAGGGACACAGTGGAGCAGTGATGGAACTGCATTATAACACAGATGGCAGGTGAGTATTCTGCATGGTAGAATGGCAGTTGCTGCTTCTACTAACTCTTCTTGGCATCCTTTCACATTTTTCATCCTTGAGTTTTCTCTCCCAGGAGACCATGCTATCAAATCTGCTGCTTTTGGGCAATTGCTTTATTTTGTCACTGTCACTCCAAATAAGGTGTTTATTGTTCCATGAAGGCGTTTATAAATACATCATCTCTATTATCTAACATATCAACATCTCAAACAAATTTGTTTTCTTTTTTTTTTTTCTTTCCAGATTTTATTTATTATTTTCCAAGAGAGAGGAAGGGAGGGAGGCAGAGAGGGAGAGAAACATCAATATATGGTTGCCTTTCATCTGCCTCCAGCTATGGACCTGGCTGGAGACCTGGCTTGCAACCTGGTTATGTGCCCTGGCTGAGAATCAAACTAGCAACCTTTGGGTTCACAGGCCAGCACCTATCCACTGAGCCACCAGCCAGGGCTCAAATTTGTTTTCTTAAGACTTAAAATAATTTTATGTAAAAATAAGGTATTTTATTATAAAAAATAGTAAAATACTACTTTGAGACACTCAATAAAACAGAACAATGAAAAAATAACCCATATTCCTACCAGTCCAGATATAATCACTGTTAAAATTATGATGCACTTCTCTTGAGCCTCTTTCCTACTCAAAATTGTGTGGTTTTTTACTTATATGTTAGAGCTGCTTTTATAATCTTGCTGCTGCTTTTTTCCATTAACATTATTCATCTAACATATCTGTCATACCATATTGTTTATTAACATTTTAATGATTGCATAATTTTAAAGTAACTGTAAATAATACAGGGATGTGTTTATATAAATGTAAACATTCATTGGTTTGTACCATTGACCTCTAAAACCTTAGGATTTTCTGAATTAACTGCTACATAGCTTTGTATATACTTTTCCTATTAATATTTTAATAAAGAAAGCCTTATAAAATAATTGTAATCTAGGAATTATCTTCAGAGACAATAAAACTTGGATTTTTAGAGAAAGAGTCAGAGTTGCTAAGCCATTGAGTTAGGAATTTCTAGTCTCTTACTTATGTACCAAGGAATGATTTTTTTTTTTTTTTTTTTTTTTTTTTAAGATTTTATTCATTATTTTTTAGAGAGAAGGGCAGGGAGGGAGGAAGAGAGGGAGAGAAACATCAATGTATGGTTGCCTTTTACCTGCCTCCAGCTATGGATCTGGCTGGAGACCTGGCTTGCAACCTGGTTATGTGCCCTGGCTGGGAATCAAACCTTTGGGTTCGCAGGCCAGTGCCAATCCACTAAGCCACCAACCAGGGCCCGTAAGGAGTGATTAAACATTTCTAGGTGCGAAGTTGTTTTATGTAGAAGGTATTATCTATAACAAAGGAGGAAAAGATTGAGAAAACTACTGTATTAAATAGGTACTGTATTATTAGGGACTGATAGAAGGAAACTTTATTTGTTTGTTTTTGTTACTAGAGTTAACCTTAAAACTGGGGTCTAAAGCACCAGTAGGATTTTGGTAGGTAAGTTAATGGCGGCATTCCAGCTCATGTGCCAAACTGTCAAGGGGACATGTCAATGATCTTAAAGAATTTGGTACATTTTGGTAAAGGGGAAAGATAGATTGCTAGTGTTTATATTCACTTATTCCCTTTTTGTTCTTCTTTACCTTCTAGTATGCTCTTCTCAGCATCCACAGATAAAACTGTGGCAGTGTGGGACAGTGAAACAGGCGAGAGGGTTAAAAGGCTGAAGGGACATACTTCCTTTGTGAATTCCTGTTACCCGGCCAGGAGGGGCCCCCAGCTTGTCTGCACTGGCAGTGATGATGGTACAGTTAAGGTGGGTAGTGTTGTCTCTCTGAGTGTTGCAGTTTCTGAAGTGGCATAATGTGACCATTATCTTGCCTTAGCCTCTGTGCTGTGTCCCCCTTGCCGCAACTTTGTTGTTTTAGCAGCTATTTCTCAAAATAGACACTTTTAAGTATTCTACAAAATAATATTAGAACCCAAATCAGACCATTGTGACTTGGAATAAAGTAGACCACCTTAATTGGATTCTTGGCTAAACTGTTAACATAATTGTGTTAACTTAGGCAGTTTACTTTTCTCATCCTCAGTTTCTCAATCTTTACAATGATGACAGGAGTATACTTGTCTTACAAGGGTATTATGAAATTAGTACATAAAAATGTAAGTATATAGTTTAGTAACACAGGATGGGTAAAGGTTATTAGTCCAATGATTTCCAACCTGTGCACCTATCATAATCAACCTAAGACCCTGTTTTTAAAAATATCCACCCTGGCTGGTAGCACAGTGGATAAGGCGCTGGACTGTGAACCTAAAGGTCACTGGTTCAATTCCCCAGCCAGGGCACGTAACCAGGTTGCAAGCCAAGTCTCCAGCCAGGTCTGTAGCTGGAGGCAGGTGAAAGGCAACCATACATTGATGTTTCTCTCCCTCTCTGCCTCTCTCCTTTTCTTTCTCTCTCTGGCAATAATAAATAATATAAATAAATAAATAAATTCAGATTTTGGTTCAGTAGGTCTAAAATGAGACTGTTTTTGAATTAAGACTTCATTTTTTACTTTTATTTTTTATTTATTTTTTGAAAGGTTTTATTTATTTTTAGGGAGAGGGGAAGGGAAGGAGAAAGAAGGGAGAGAAACATCAATGTGCGAGAGATACATCGATCAGTTGCCTCTTGCACACTCCCATCTGGGGACCTGGCCCGCAATCCAGGCAGATGCCCTGACTGGGAATCGAACCAGCAGCCTTTTGGTTCAGAGGCCGGTGATCAATCCATTGAGCCACACCAGGCAGGGCAAAGATTTTATTTTTAGAGCAGTTTTAGGTTCACAGCAAAATAGAAGGGGAGGTACAGAGATGTCCCCTATACTCACTGTTCACATATGCACAGCCTCCCAATACCAGAGTGGTACATCCTTTGGGATTGATGAACCTATATTGACACATCATAATTACCCAAAGTCCGTAGTTTACAATAGGGTTCACTTTTAGTGTTGTATATTCAGTGGGCTTGAACAAATGTATAATAATGTGTATTCATCAGTTTGGTATTACACAGAATATTTTCACTGCACTGAAAATTCTGTGCTCTGCCTATTCATCCCTTCCAAGCCTTGTCAACCACTGGTCATTTTACTATTTTCATAATTTTGCTTTTTCCAGAATGTTACAGAGTTAGAATCGTGTAATATATAGCTTTTTTAGATTCATTTTCTTTTAATAATGTGTATTTAAGAATTCTCTGTCCTTTTCATGGCTTGATAGCTCATTTCTTTTTAATGCTGAATAATTCACCATTGTTTATATATTTACCTACTGAAGAACATCTTGATTGCTTCCAATAGTTGGCGACTATGAATAAAGCTGCTATAAACATTTTTGTCCAGGTTGTGTGGACCTACATTTTCAGTTCCTGTGGGTAAATGTCAAGGAATGCAATTGCTGGATGTATAAGTGTATGTTTAGTTTGTAAGAAGCTGCCAGTCTATCTTCTAAAGTGATTGTACCAGTTTGCAAATGAGTGGGAGTTCTTATTGTTCCACATCCTTATCAGCGTGTGGTGTTCATGTTTTAGATTTTGGCTTTTCTAATAAATGTGTAGTGATATCTCAGTCAGTTTAATTTGACGTGATTTAGAGCATCTTTTCATACGCTTATTTGTCATATATATCTTTTTCAGTTTTTAAGATTTTATTTATAGAGAGAGGAGAGGGAGGGAGAAGGGGGGAGAAGCATCAATGTGTGGTTCCCTTCATGCACCCCAACCAGAGATCTGTCCTGCAACCCAGGCATGTGCCCTGGCTAGGAATGGAACAGACAACACTTTGGTTTGCAGGCTGGCAATCAATCCACTGAGCCACAACAGCCAGAGTTATATATCTTTTGATGAGGTGTCTGTTAAGATTCTTGAACTCATTCTTTTCATCGGGTAATTTTCTTAAAATTGTACATTTTGGATAACAGTCCTTTATCAGATGTGTCTTTTGCAAATATTTTCTCTCAATCTATGGCTTGTTTTCTTCATTATCTCAATACTGTCTTTGGTAAAGCAGAAATTTTCAGATTTAAAGTAGCTTATCAGTTACTTCTTTCATGGATTGTGCCTTCAGTTTTAGGATCTAAAAAGTCATTGCCATACCCACAGTCATCGAGGTTTTCTCCTGTGGTATATTCTAGGAGTGTCATAATTTATGTTTTACATTTAGATCTGTGATCCATTTTGAGTTAATTTCTGTGAAGTGTGTTAGGTCTGTGTTTAGATTTCATTTTTTGACATGTGGCTGTCCATTTGTTGAAAAAACTGTCTTTGCTCCATTGTCAAAGGTCAGTTGACTATGTTTATGGTGGTCTATTACTAGGCTCCATTCTCTTCCATTGATCTCTTTCTCTTTTCACCAGTGCCGTGTAACTTTATAGTAAGACTTGAAGTTGTATTGTGTCAGCCCTTCAACTTTGTTGTTCTCCTTCAATATTGTGTGGCATTTTGGGGTCTTTTGTCTCCCTATAAACTTTAGAATCAGTTGGTTGACTTCCACAAAATAACTTGATGAGATTTTGGGTTGAATTGCGTTTAGTCTATAGATCAAATTGGGAAGAACTGACATGTTGACAATATTGAGTCTGTCCACGAACATGGAATATCTCCCATTTGTTTAGTTCTTTGGCTTCATTCATAAGTTGGTTGACATTTTCCTCTATACATTTTGTACATATTTTAGTAAATTTATACCTGTTTCTGTTTTAATGGATGCTAATAAAATGGTATTATGTTTTTAAGAATCAGAATTTAAATGTGTCCTCCAAATGATTTGAATGTAATAGATCTGACATTGCGGGAGCCATTGATCTCATCCAGAATTCTCATTTTACAAATGAGGAGATTGAGGCCTAGAAATAATAGCTTATTTCAAAGGCACAGATGGATACACTGCTTTATAGTACCAACCATTTTATTCTTTCTTTGGCACTAATTTTGAACTCCGATAATATTAATGATTAAATAGGAAGGTACTTCAAAGGAATACATGTGAGAAACCACACTAAATGTGTGATTGTTGCTTTTCAAAATGAATTTGCTTGTTTTCATAATTAAAGGTGGTGACATTGACATTCTGAATTATCTCTTTAAGTTGTTTTCTACAAAATGGCTTTTAAAACAAATCTAATTGCTTGGAGCCCCTTGATGCTTGGCTAGGAAGAGAGCCTGACTTAGGAATGGCGCCAAAAGTCAGAGCTCTTAACCTGGGTGTATTATAGTTGGAGAGGCTTGACAGTAGCTGATTGAATAATTGGCACTTCAAAAGGCAGTTAGAGATGAAAGTGCCCTAATGAATTTTGTTAACAAACATTTATTAAGGCCCTGCTATAATAAACATCCAGGAATTTATTTTTATTTATTTCTGCCTTTCCTTCCTTTGCTTTTCTCTTACTTTCTTTCATTTTGTCTTTCCTTTATCTCTGTCTTTATGTTTATATTTCTGTCTCTTCAGCTTTTTTATTTTCTATAACCCTCCATTGTAAATATTTGCCTGTCTTCTCTGTCTTTTTTTCAGTTTCTTCAAACATGATTTGAAGTAATTACTTTTAACTTTATTGCTCAGGGTAGTTTTTTTTGTTTTTGTTTTTTTAATGTGCAGTATGTTACATTGCCTAAAGGTGACTCCTGTGTAACTAGTTCCTTATTTTAAATTTTCACATATTTAGCCCTGGCTGGTGGCACAGTGGATAAAGCACCAGCCTGCAAACCCAAAGTCACTGGTTCAATTCCCAGCCAGGGCACATAACCAGTTTGCAAGCCAGGTCTCCAGTCAGGTCTATAGCTGGAGGCAGGTGAAAGGCAACCACACATTGATGTCTCTCTGCCGCTCTCCCTTTCCCTCTCTCTAAAAGTAATAAATAAAATCTTAAAAAACAATAAATTTTCACATATGTATAATTAATGCTTTATTGGACAGCATTTTACATAGGCTTTTTAGTCATCAAGTTAGAATGCTGTGGTGTTACTATTTTCTGTTACTAGGTTTAAAAGTACAGGAATTTAATAACTTCTGCTTATCTAAGAGGGGGGAACATCATGTTACTTTTTACTTCTGAGTTCTTGATAGAAAGTAAAGGTTTCAGTAACTTGTATTTTCTGTCTAGAAGTGGTTTCCTGGGCATTATCCATACCAGTTGGTTTCAGGCTGCTATTAGCAGTTCATTCTTTCTTCTAATAAAGCAATCAAGTGAAATCAAGTGTGTGTGTAAATAAATTGTTCCCTTCACAGACAGTTCATTTCTGACATCATTATGTAGACCAAAGCAGGATATGGGGAGGTGGGGGCAGAATGATCAGAATGATCCAGAATAATATGTCAGAGCCAAGTGAGCTAAGGAGAGCATCCACACAGGACAGGGGCAGATCAGTACAGGGAGACAGAGACTGAGTTGCGTAAGGAAGGCATCCACAAGGCACAAGGTATGTATCTCAGTGTGGAGCATTAGAGGGGGAAGAAGTAGTCAGTACCCTACTGTGGTAAAAGGATCATTTACATGGTTGAGAAGACAAAGTGGGGTTCAGAGCCTGTGCTGAGGGTACCTATAAAGGGTTGGAAGAGTTCAAGTAGGGAGCCTGAGGCTAATTAGGCTGAAGAGGGCTTCACTGGGGAAGGGCCACTCTTAGCAAGGGATGTTAAGAGCCCTGAACATAGCAAAGAAAATATTTGTTCGCATGGAAGAATGACCCAAATGGGGTGAGGAGAGGGTCCGTGTAGAGTCAGCCGAGAATGGGAATCACAGTTCAAACAGGAAAAGGAGGAAATCCATACAGGGAAAGGGTGGAAGAGGATATGGGAGGTTGGTTACATACAGGAGGCTTGATCAAATAAGTAAGTGTAATTTAAAATGGGAGACAGATTTCTTACTGTTAGAGAAAGAAGTTACCAATGCTGAAAGAGATACATCTTGAACATCTTGTGCAAGAAAGCTTGTCAAAAGAACATCTAGCCCTGGCTGGTGGCACAGTGGATAAGGCAACAGCCTGTGAACCCAGAAGTCGTTGGTATGATTCCCAGCCAGGGCACATAACCAAGTTGCAAGCCAGGTCTCCAGCCAGATATGTAGCTGGAGGCAGGTGAAAGGCAACCGTACATTGATGTCTCTCTCCCTCTCTGCCTCTATCCCTTCCCCTCTCTCTAAAAATAATAAATTAAAAAAAAAATCTAATCAAATGATCAAATTGAACTTTATTAGCAATAGGACATCAAAATTGTGAGTCATTCAGTAGGGTACAATGAAAATGCACCATCAATTCAGTGATATTTCTGCTGAAGATGCATAACTTAAATCTAATCATAAGTAAACATCAGACACATCCAAATTGAAAGACTTTTTAAAAAGGTTTTGTTTATTTTTTAGATGGAGGGGAAGTGAGAAAGAGAGGGAAAGAAACATCAATCGGTTGCCTACAACCCAGACATATGCCCTGACGGAATGGAACCAAGGGCCTTTAGGTTCACAGGTTAGCACTCAATCCACTGAGCCACACCAGTCAGTGCTTATAGTGTATTTTCTGATATAATTTTGTAAAGTTGTGTATGACCACGGAATTCTCCTTTTCATTAGCTTAGTGGTTTGCTAATGGTTTAGCAAAGATTTCTTTAAGTACCTAAGGGAAAAGAAACTCCTAGTCTTTTCAGATTGTGTGTGTGTGTGTTGGGCCTACCTTCACCTCTTAACCAGACAGCTTACAACTCTACATTAGTCTTCACTTCCTGCTTTTACAGAGCCTGAACAAGGTGGTGAAAGTATAGGGCCTTCTCAGGTCTTTTCTGAGCATGCATGCCCAGCTTTGGGCATGCAGATGACCTTTTAAAATCCCAGGAATGTGTCAGAGCCTTTCAAAGCCTACCTTCTTTCCCAGATTGTCTCACTCCCCCACCTTTCCTCCCCAGCTGTTTGGTTGCCTTTTGTTTGCCCCAGCTGTTATCCCTTGCTCTGGCCAGCAGAAGCTAATGCATTTGTCTGGAAATAGTTTGGACGAATATCTCTGCCCTAGCAAAATTCCAGGTTAGGCAAAATAAAGGAAAACCCTTTGAGCTCTTCCTTCAGGGAGATGCTAGGCAAGTAAAAACCACCACAATTCTTTAAGGAATAAGGTCCATTCTGTTCCTTCCTATATTCAAAATAGGAGCTATTGTCTTTAAAGGTATTGCTGAGTTAGAGGTGGAGCCAGAGTAACTTAAAACACTACAAAAGTCTTCCTAAGGCTCAGGTGTTTATAGTTTTGTTGTTATTTTTGTTCTTTTTTTTCCTTTTAATAATCTGGTTGTTATAAACCTTTGATTAGTTTCTAAAATTCTGATAAGGTTGGTTCTGATAGTTTTTTTTGCTAGTTAATTGTCTGCTTTTGTAGAGAGACAATCTAGCATTTCCTACTCTGCAGTTTTTGCTAATATAATTTCTCCTCTCTATGTACATATGTTTAAATGTAAATTTCAACCTACTAATAAGATAAGGTCTACTGTTTGAAAACTCTGGTCTCCTATTCTTGCTGTGCTAAGGACATCTGAACTAAGCAGATAGAGGGTTTGATTATGTTTATTTAAATTTTAACAAAAAACCTCTGAAAATATAACCAAAGTGATTTGATTTCACCAACCTTCAGATACGCTTGGCAAAATTGTGGTCACTTTCTCACCATGTTACTAGGATACCCAGAGAAATTTCTGAATTGAACACTACTGGAAATGGATTCACCTCTATAAAGTCGTTGGACCAACGAGTGTATTATGCAGTTACTTCTTGGAGTGCTGTCCTTATAGACTCTCCTGTTCTTCTCCTTTAGCTTTGGGACATCCGGAAGAAAGCAGCCATCCAGACATTTCAGAACACCTACCAGGTGTTAGCTGTGACCTTCAATGACACAAGCGACCAGATTATTTCTGGCGGAATAGACAATGATATCAAGGTATGTTTGGTGTTTATGTTACATTTCCGTTTCACTATCTTTTCTCGCAGAGGTGAATCTTTTCTTTTCAATTTTCTGAGATTGTGATAGCTTGTAATAACCAGTCAAAAGGAAGATAGTAATTTAGATCTTGTTTTCTTTCTGTCCTATCCTCATTGACTTCCTAAGACAAGGATTGCTTGTATAAATACTGTCAGGGACCAGGCAGTTAATGGGAAGTGTGAAGGGGGCACTCTGAAGATGAAGACTTCGTTTCCTGCCTAAAGATTTGTAAAACTTGCATTTTTTCAAACTGTGTTGGCCTAATGAGCAGTAAATTGATTAGGGGGATTCTCTGCCCTAATCTCTCGCTGTCTTTTTTTCTGTTTATTTATTTTTTCTTTGTACTATGGAAAAGAAGTTGTGGCGAGTCTATAAAAATGAGAGAAGGTACTAATGTTGGAGAAAAGGGCAATAGCTCATGTGGCAGTGTAGTGTATGTAGCTCACGCTTCCAGGGCTTGGGTTCTAATTTCAGTTCCACCGTTTTCTATTTTGTGTGACTTCAGCTTTAAGCTTCTGGTTTTCCCTTGTGTGTATCAGGGAAAATAATGACATACCTACCTCAGGGTTATTGTGGGGAGTCTTCCCCTCATTCCATCCATCTTCCCCTTCATAGCCAGACTTTTTCAAGATGATGTAGTGGTGGTGGTGATAATAATACCCTCTAACACTTAGTGCTTACTTTCTGTCAGGTGTTCTTGGAGCTTTATGTTGATTCATTTAATTACTAATTGATAACAACACTATGAAATAAGTACATTAATGACATTTTATCGATGAAAAAACTGAGCCAAGAGAGATGCAGCAACTTAACCCAAGGTTATATAGCTAATAGCCATGGAACCTCAGAGAGTTTGGTTCCAGAATCATTCGTTTAATACCCGTGGGAAATCCCCTAAAGATTTTTCTATACTCACAGTCTTTAATTCCTACCTCCCTTGTATTCCTCAGTTTTCTTTTTTTTTTTTAAAGAGTTTATTTCATTATTTTTTTAGAAAGAGGGGAAGGGAGAGAGGCAGAGAGGGAGAGAGACATCAATGTATGGTTGTGTTTCACCTGCCTCCAGCCACAGACCTGACTGGAGACCTGGTTTGCAACCTGGTTATGTGCCCTGGCTGGGGAATTGAACCTGCAACCTTTGGGTTCACAGGCCGGCACCTTATCCACTGTGCTACCAGCTAGGGGGTTTCTTTTTATTTTTTGTTTAATTGTTAATATTTTTAAATTATTTTTAGATAGAGGGGAAGGGAGAGAGGGAGAGAGGCATCAATGTATGGTTGCCTTTCACCTGCCTCTAGGGACGGACCTGGCTGGAGACCTGGCCTGCAACCTGGTTTTGCACCCTGACTAGAAAATCAAACCAGCGACCCTTCAGTTTGCAGGCCAGCACCTTATCCTTTGAGCCACCAGCCAGGGCTCTATTCCTCGATTCTTACCTCCTCATCACTCCTCGACAGTTTGGCTTCTACTTCCATTGACACTGTTCTCAAGGTCACCAATGATCTATAAATTCAGTGAATCCGCCCTTGCCTGTGGTTGGAACATTGTCCCCTTACACCAGACGGTTGTGGGTTTGTTTGATCCCTGATTGGGGCAGGTACGGGAGTCAGCTGATCCATGTTTCTCTCTCCCTTCCTCTCTCTCTTAAAATCAATAACCATACAAGGATTTAATTTTTTTTTTCTTTAGTTCTAAAAGAAATAAAAATTGAAATGAGATCCAGGAAGTTCTTTCAGTCCTTTTTTCTTTTCTTTTTTTTTTTTTTTTTTTAATTAAGCTGGCTGTGATAACATAATCTCCTATCCATCTGACATATTCTTCCCAAATACCTCTGTGAGCTAGTCTCTGCATTCTTTAAATAGCGTTCTCTACAGTTATTTCCCAGGTGCTCTTTTCACTACATATCTTTTCCCTGGAAAGTTCACATCTACTTCCATGACACTGTCATCTCTGTGCTGATGACTCTGTATTCCCAGACCAGTCTTTAGCTTAAGACCCCTGAATACAAGCAGCTACTCAGCATCCCCCACTTGGATGCCACTTAAGTACTCAGAATTCACCATTTCAAAAATTTTAACACCTTATAACTATATGGGAAATGTGGAATTAGACCATGAGAACTTAATTAGATCATTTTAGTAGCTAGTACAGTATTTCCCAGAGTGAGGTTTGGGAGCCCAGTAGCATTAGAATTGCTAGAAGCCTTCTTACACACATGAAAATAGTAGCTTTGTGTCATTGTTACACATTTTGTACCTTTAAAATTATTACTAGTATTACTGTTAGCATTTAAGTTCACATACAGTGAGGTTAACTTTTTCAGCACACAGTTCTGTGAATTTTAATGCTTACTTAGATTTGTGCAACTACTACAAACAAGGTATAGAACTCCTATCACCCCTCCAAACTTCACAGTGCTCCTCTCTGTCAAACCCTTTCCACATCCCTGCCAACCATTGATCTGTTCCCTTTCCTATAGTTCCTTTCCTACAGTATCACATAAATGGAATCATACCTTATGTAACCTTTGGTACCTGTCTTGGGGACTTACTTGACAAATCACTATAGTTCCTCACTACAGTTGGAGGCGATTCTAAAAGAGCCTGTTTGCTTCTCGCTCTTACGTAGCACCACCTATTCTAAGAAAGGGGGAACAAATAGGGAGCAAGCACCCCTTTTTAAATTGAGGGGAAGCCCTGACTGGTGGCACAGTGGAAAAAGTGCTGACCTGTGAACCCAAAGGTCACTGGTTTGATTCTCAGCCAGGGCACAATAACCAGGTTGCAAGCCAGGTCTGCGGCTGGAGGCAGGTGAAAGGCAACCAAACATTGATGTCTCTCCCCCTCTCTGCCTCTCTCCCTTCACCTCTCTCTAAAAATAATAAAATCTTTTTAAAAATTGAAAATTTTAAATAAAATAGAGGGGAATAAGTTCTGTATGTGTTTGTAAACAAATGTGCTCTTTCTACCAACCTCTTGGGATGGTCTTTCTGGATATAGGATTGAAGAATCAGGGAGAAATTAGTGTGCCTCTTCCTGATGGCATAAAGGACCAATTGGTAATTCTGTGGCATTGTTTATAATCCTGAGTTTGAGAATGGGAGTTTAGTTGATAGTTTTTTGTTGTTGCTGTTTTTAACATAGTTGGTAAAGAGTTAGAATAGATTTTCATCGATTTCCTAGTCTTGGCTCTCATTCTTTTAATTATCTGAGCCAGAAATATTTTTCTGGAATGCAGATCTTACCAACTCATTCCAGTACTTTGAACCCTTCCGTCGATCCCCAACGAGAAAGATCAAGCCCAAGTCAAGTGTTCAAAATCCTTCATGATCTGGCTTCTGCCTGTCTTCCTATCAAGCATTGTCTGTTGCCTTTCTTTGTCAGATTCCCTACAGTCCAGCAATTTCTTCATATGTCTCTGCTTTCACACATTATTTTTGCCTGAGAATACCCTTATATTTTGTCTAAGTAAAAATAAATACCTTTCTTCTTTCATACCCTGCCCAAGTGCCCCATTCTCTGTGAAACCTTCCATTTCTCACTCCCACCCCTGTGCCACAGGAGAATTAATCCTGCTGCCTCGTTTGTGGTTGCACCTTGGTCAGACCTCTCACCACTTAATTTATATGTCTGTTTTCTCTACTAGGCTGAAGGTCCTTTGAGAGCAGGGATTGTGCCTTTTTTTTTCCTTTCTTTTCTTTTTTTAATCTCCAAGTGCCTTCCACTAATGAGACTCCCATATCTTCACTGAATAGTCAGGGCATTTGCAAAATATTTTGCTTAAATTTGTGCCCTACTCACTCGTTCAGTGACAAGCCCCAAATACATATAATTGCTAAGAGGGATGGTGAATTGCATTCTCTTAGTTATTACAAAGCTAAAGTTTTCAACAGTGCTTTCTCTGAAGAAGAGGAACAATAGCTTGAATAAAGACATTTAGCCATTCGAAATTTTCCTTATTATTGAACCAATACACATCTTCTTCTTCTTTTTTTTTTTTAATTTTATTGTTGTTGTATTACATCCAGTCCCTTTTTGTTCCCATCTGTCCCCTTCCCCACCCACCCATTCCCCGCAAAGTCAATCCCACCTGTTGTCCATGTCCATGGTTCCTTTATACTAGGTTCTTGTCTAAGCTGCTCCCCTTCTTTGCCTCTGCCGCCCCACTCCCCCAGTACACATCTTGACGGGAAAAAATGATTGTATATAAAGGATGTTGGATTCCACACATGAATAAGTGATTCATGGGAGAGTGGAGTTGTCTGCCTTTGTATTGCATTGACGTACAACACAAAATTCATTTCTAGATGGGGAAAGTGCCTTACTTAAAGGGACAGCAATTTTATTTTTAACTTAGACTAACTACTAGTAAATGGCAATATCAAATCAAATTTGGAGGAAATTATGTATAATACCAGTGACCCTAATGAAATTGCTATTCTTTATCATTTCAGACCATTTCTATTAGCTTTAATATATTTTTCACAGTTACAGTCTGTAAATGTAAATACTCTTTTATTTTTCATATTTGCTTAATAGCTCACTATATAAATATTTTTTACATTTAGCCTTCAAAATTATTTTTATGAGTTGCTAAATGAAAGCTACCCACTATTGAGGGCCTTCTGTATACTAGGCATATATTACTAAGCATTCTATTTGTCATCTTCATAACACCGTAAGAAGTATATGTCGCTGTTCCCATCTTACAAACCAGAAACAGGCTCAGAAAGGGGTTAGTGGCCTATAACACACAAATAGCAACGGCTGGTTCAGTCTGACCCTAAATTTCTACCCTTTCCACTCTGCTATCCTTTCCCACCCAGGCAACAGTGAATGTGCATTTTATTTAGTGTATATGTTTGTGTGTGTGTGTAGATGCACATTATGACATTAAATGAAAATTTGTAAGCCTCTGCATCTTTGCATATTATTTTGTTCTATAAAATTGACTTGGAATCATAATGCCGTTTTATATAACATGTTTACTTGTTTTTATATAGTTATAATAGCTTATTTTTAATTCTTTTTTTTTATTTTATTTTTAATTCTTAAAAATCATAGTATAAGCATTTTAAATGCTACCTAGTTTTTTAAGGTCTAATATATTTTGTTATGATTAGAAAATAACCTCCTGTAATAGCAAAATAAATAAAATATATGGAAAAAAAAGAAAACCTCTATAAATTCCTTTTTCTTTTGTCAAAACTTTAATATTTGACATTCATTTGTTTGTATCTATTTAGTCAAATAACTTTGACTTCCTTTTTAGAAAGAGGGGAGTTTTTCCTCTTTGACAGAAATCCTATATTTTGTGATAAAGTAATTCTTGGTCCACAGCCAGATTAAAAAGGGATATCAATTTTTCCAGGCAATTGACTCTAGTGATTTTATTCTTCTGCTGTTCACAACTTGACTTCTGAGAGCACCGTTTTGTTTTGCAGGTCTGGGACCTGCGCCAAAACAAGCTGACCTACACCATGAGAGGACATGCAGATTCAGTGACTGGCCTGAGTTTAAGCTCTGAAGGCTCCTATCTCCTGTCTAATGCAATGGACAATACAGGTAACTTTGGAAAGGAAAGCACTCCAAATGCCCAGTCACTGGGAACTCTAAAGAAAAGTGGTCATTGGGTGCTAGAAATGTGCGCTGGGGTAAATGAGTGTTCAAGGAAATAGTGAGGACAGCTCACAGTTTTCAGCAAGGCAATTATTAGAACGTGTAATAGAAAACCTTTGGAAGAGGTAGATAGATGGTCAAGAAGCCAGGTGTGAGACCCAGCTCTGCCACCTAATCCCTGAGCAACTTTGCACATAACATTTCTCCTCTCGGGGCATCAGTTTCCACACTGATTTATAAAAAGAGGACTGGACTTTCCGTTGTCATTTTTGTTGTTAAGATATTTATTTTTGTAGAAAGGGGAAGGAAGGGGGGAAAGAGAGAGAGAAACATCAGTGTGTGGTTACCTCTCAAACAACCCTAGCTGGGAACCTGGCTTGCAACCCAGACATGTGCTCTGACTGGGGATCGAACCTGTGACCCTTCGATTTGCAGGCTGGCATTCAGTCCACTGAGCCACACCAGCCAGGGCTGGACTTTTTTTTGTAAAAGATTTATTATTTTCAGAGAAAGGGGAAGGGAGAGAGGGAGAGAAATATCAATGTATGTTTGCCTTTCACCTGCCTCCAGCCACAGACCTGGCTAGAGACCTGGCTTGCAACCTGGTTATGTGCCCTGGCTGGGGAATCAAACCAGCTACTGTTGGATTCACAGGCTGGCACCATATCCACTGTGCTACCAGCCAGGGCTGGACTTAACTTTTTGTTTTTTTGTTTTTTTAATTTTATTTCATTATTTCTAGAAAGAGGGGAAGGGAGAGAGGCAGAGAAGGAGAGAGACATCAATGTATGGTTGCCTTTCACCTGACCCCAGCCACAGATCTGACTGGAGACCTGGTTTGCAACCTTGTTATGTGCCCTGGCTGGGGAATCGAACCTGCGACCTTTGGGTTTGCAGGCCGGTGCGTTACCCACTGTGCTACCAGCCAGGGCTTGGACTTTACTTTTAAAGCCCATTTTAGCACTGGCATACTATGAATCCAAGGCTACGGATTAAAGCAGGATACAAGAAACTCTTGATGATTAGTTCGTTGAGAAAGATGAGTTTGGAGATACATCCAAAACAAATCACAGCCATTTTCAAAAAGCACCAAGATGATCGATTGATAGTCCTATTGAATCTCACTTGAGCTCTTTTTGCTGTTCTGTCCTCCTTTCCCACTCCAAAGCATTGGTGTGACAAGAGGTCTTCATGAAAACATCTCAACATTCTGAATTTACACAAACATACTCTTCTTTGCCTGTTTTTGAGTTGTTGGCTGGGAGGATGGGTATAGCAGAAAAGAAGGATGACTTGTTGGATTATATGCCTAATGTTTTTGGAAACATTTCTCTGCTATACAAGTTCATAGGTTTGTTGGGTGTTTTGCAAATTTATTGCCTTAATTTTTTTTTTTTTAAGATTTTATTTCATTATTTTTAGAAAGAGGGGAAGGGAGAGAGGCAGAGAGGGAGAGAGAGATCAATGTATGGTTGCTTTTCACCTGCCTCCAGCCACAGACCTGACTGGAGACCTGGCCTGCAACCCGGTTATGTGCCCTGGCTGGGGAATCGAACCTGCGACCTTTGGGTTCACAGGCTGGCAGCTTATCCACTGTGCTACCAGCCAGGGCCTGCATTAATTTTTTTTGAAATTAATGTTATACCCAACTACTCTGTTGCAGGTCCCTAGCAACCTGTTTGACATTTCTCCCTATCCTCTCAGGTTCCCTGTGTGCCCTTAGGCCCAGTCAGTGGGATTTGAAGACATTTTATTCCCCTTAGAATAAGAAAAGGCCTTAACAGTTTAAAATATACCATGCTGACCCCACCCTATGCCCAACCTCTTAGGATATAACGTCTATTGTGTATATGATTCTGACTTCAGCTGGGTTCGCAGGAGGCCTCTGGCCAATAACTGTTTTTGCTTTGTTTATTTGAATTTGCAGTGCGGGTCTGGGATGTCCGGCCATTTGCTCCCAAAGAGAGATGTGTAAAGATATTTCAAGGAAATGTGCACAACTTTGAAAAGGTGAGTTCTGCACAGCAAATGAGTTCTATTGTCCATTTGATTCAAAGAAATATTGAAGATGGTGCTAAGGTACAGTATTTACATATATCAAATCATTATGTACACCTAAAACTAATATAATGTTATGTCAAGTTTATCTCAATTTAAATGAAAACAGAGAGAGGTGGTGCTAAGGATAGAAATCAGTTGCTCCCCTAAGAAGGAACCACATTCCAGTAAAAATGTTCTCCATCAAAACTGTTCATGCTAGAAATAAAACTAATAGAAGGATAGGGTAGAAGGCAGTGACGTAGACAGATAATGATGAGGCCAACCTGCCAGGTTAGGACTTCCAACTTCAGCAAGACACTCACATCTATCCTTCTAACTATTTGGTAACTATGACCCTCTGAGATTAGTGTTCCAAATGGGACCAGGCTCCAGGGCTGTTACCCAGATGACCTCCATCCCGCTCCCAGTGACCAGCTATTAGGGCCCTGAGAATGCATCTCTCTCCTCAGCAAGCACTAAGTTCTGAAAGACAGAAATTTCTTCTAAATTCTCAAATCCTAGGTTGGCTCTTGAAAGCAGCTTTGCCCCAGTTAATTTGATAAGAGACTAAAGTTTTCTTTTGAGATCCCATTGAGATTGTTTCACTTTATAAATCAAAATCTTTTGTTGTTGTTGTTGTTAGACTTACTGTGCTGTTTTCTCAAGATAAACAACTTATAATGAAGATCAGGGTAAATGGAGCAAAGGGAGCCTCCATTCATAGGTAGAACAAAATTTTGTTGCCAGATCCACTCCAATTTACTATAAATTAAGCATTTTCTATAATTGTTTTTAATATTACGAAATTGTCAAGTATGCTGTCTTGGGTCACAGAATGTAAACTAATTGCAGATCATCTTTCTGGGGAGAATAATTAAAATTCTGCTTAACAAATTTAAAGTCAGTAATTCTGTAGTCTAATAAAGAGGGGTTTGGTACATTAGTGTCATTATTGGATTCCTGCTTATTCATCATTTTAGAATCTTCTGAGATGTTCATGGTCGCCTGATGGAAGCAAGATAGCAGCTGGCTCAGCTGACAGGTAAGGATTACTGGGTGTGTGGTAAAGAATGATGGAGCTGTGTAGGTATATTCTTCTCATGTTTAATACATTAAGTGTGGACACCGAGCTAGAGTAGACATAGAATTATAGCTGTACCCAGATGAAGCCATGTGCACTATGTAGGGTTTTAAGATCATGTCAGACAAACATCAATTCTACCCTCTTTGGATACACTTTAGCCCTGGAGATTAAGCAGTTTATCTGATGCTCTTGCATTCCCTTTGCCATCATAATAAACTTCAGATTCATAACCTGATTCTAGGTTTTTTTCCATCAGATTCTTCTGCACTGCTTCAGTTTATTTAAATACATATTATGTACTCCTCTCACCCACCATGTCCACAGGGCCTCGCTCCCATGGAACTTTCCCTCTTCTGCATCCTTTGTGCTTCCAGGCTTCTCTGTCAGATTTCCTCTTCTCCATTCAAACTCCTGTATCTCTCTAGGGATCACCTCTCTGTTACAACTATAAACTTTTCCTGGCCCTCTCTCTCCTGATTACATCTCGGGCATAACTAATTTCTCTTGTTTTGTGCTGTAGTCACATTTTGTACACCTAACCTTTATTAGCGTTTATTACATGATATAGTTAGACAAACAGTGGGGCACCATCAGTACATAATTTGCTCCTGGAGGTCAGAGAATGAGTCTGTTGTCTCTGAATCCAGGACAGTGTTTGATCTATTCTGAGCACTTGGTGAATATTGTGCGAATCAAGGGTGGCAGTCAAATTTTAATCTGCATATGATGACCCATTCTTGAGAGGGAGTCAGAGGTTGAATAGTGATGTCCAAGTGCCCACAGATGTGGAATGGTAACAAGTGAGGAAGCCCTCTGGTGATAAATCTGGGTTTAGCTCTGATTTTTCTCCCCCTTTAGAGATTTTTCTGCTACCCTGCTGAAACAAGCACCATCCCATAAACATGGAGCTTTTCCTCTAAATATGGAGCTTTTCCTAGAGTTTCAGCATATTCCATTGTCTTCTGCTATTTGGGGTCCTACCACAGCCACAAAGAAGCCTCATTTGGTCTGTCCCATACCTCTCTATTGATGAACATGCCTGAAAATTCCAGAATTGGCTTTTTTCCCTGGCAAGTTTCCTGGGAAGGGGGGTGGTCCAGGTGAAACAATGTCACATTGATGGTTCAGGTCCTAGTGGTCTAGGGAGCTGCCTTAAAGAGGGAATCAAATCCTGGCTGGTGGCACAGTGAATAAACGTGTCGGCCTGCGAACCCAAAGGTCACTGGTTGGATTCCCAGCCAGGGCAGCATAACCAAGTTGCAAACCAGGTCTCTAGCCAGGTCTGTGGCTGGAGGCAGGTGAGGGGGCAACCATACATTGATGTCTCTCTCCCTCTGTGCCTCTATCCCTTCCCCTCTTTCTGAAAATAATAAATAAAATATTTTTTAAATTAATAAAAACTATGAAAATCAAGATCCAAAAATGGGTAGGTCTACCTCTACTCTCCTCCACCTTTAAAGAAAAAAGGGGCAGGGAGATTAAGAGATCTTCTGTTGTCAAGTTACTAAAGAAGGTCTTAAACAGGTCCACAGCATAAGGTGTCTTGCACTCTTGACGAAATAAGACATTCTAAGTATTTTTATGTAATTTTCAGTGAAGACATTGTATCTTTCCTGGGTAATTAAGCTTTTTATTTATTTTTTTTTTAGTATTTTTATTTTTAGAGAGAAGAGAAGGGAGGGAGAAAGAGAAAGAGAGATCAATGTGTGATTGCCCCTCACCCATGACCCCAACTGGGACCTGTGTCCAGACCAAACCTAGCAAGCCTTTGGTTGGTTTGCAGACCGGGGCTCAGTCCACTGAACCACACCAACCAGGGCTGTAAAAGTTTTTAAATGATATTTGCCTAAGCTTTTCTTCTTAGCAGTTTATTTCTGACATTGGCCCTGACTTTCAGTGTCCAGTCTTCCCTCTTTTTCCTCCCTCTTTTCCTTCAGACTTTACATGTAGAAGCATGGCTGTGGTGTGGGGAAAGTCTGCTATCTATCTGCTGGTAGTTGACCAGATATCACAGGCCTCCTCACCGATTAGCCCGAAGTCAGCAGGCAGCTCTGTTACATAAAGAGCCCGCTTCCTGCTGAATGTTGCCATGCCAAAGTAATGAGAGGACATGGAACCCCTCTAAATTTAGCATCTAATTGGCAGCCATAGAGAGTGAAGAGTGAGGCCTTGAAGTAAACCTTTGGAGATCAGGTATTCTGCTGGCCTTTATGTGCCTGAGAAACATACTCTTCCCTCTCAGAAAACTGCTTTTCAGCTTGGCCTGGATTTGGCCATTTTTTTCTCTTTACTTGCAAATCACCTACCTCCTCATGTTCAGACCTGAAACCTTTCAAAGGTCCTATCATAGTAGGGGTGGGGGTTGGATGGAGATAGAAAGGGTATAAGAGTGATGAATAGTAATTTTTAAAATTACAATAAAAGATGAACTGTTTTTTTTAAGTCCTATCACAAAGTCTACCTCAGAATACTGGAAGACTAGCCAGTCTTTCTACTATGAGTGATTTATTCAACCTCTTGATTTTATGTGATTCTGTTTTGATAACGAGTATATTTTTTATAGCAATGACTATCATTAATGGTATGTGCCAAGCACTTTGCAAGCATTATATATTTTTTCAACCAGCCTGTGAGATCAATATTGTCTTCATCCTTATAACTAAGGAAAGAAAAGCTCAGAGAAGTTATGTTAATAATTGTCTAAGGTTACTTAGCCCTTAAATAGTTGTTGGATTGAGACTTGAACCCAGCTCTGACTCCAGAGCTCATACACTTTTTTTATTGGGTTGGCAAAAAAAGTTCATTTAGTTTTTTCTGTATGATGGCTCTAGTAGTGCTTAGTTGTCTTTAATTTCATTCAAAGTAATTTTGTTAGATTGTATTGTGACAGCCGTCCTATCAGCATGCATTTCAAAAAACTTATCAAAATTGGCGAATTTTGCCCTGGCTGGTGGCTCAGTGGATAAGGTGCCAGCCTGCGAACCCAAAGGTCACTGTTTCGATTCCCCAGCCAGGGCACATAACCAGGTTGCAAGCCAGGTCTGTGGCTGGAGGCAGATGAAAGGCAACCATACAGTGATGTTTCTCTCATTCTCTGCCTCTCTCCCTCTCTGGAAATAATGAATAGAATCTTAAAAAAAAAAAAAAAATTGAATTTTCATGCAAGTCATTTAATATTAAAGATGGAAGAAAATATGCAACATTATTTAAACATAACAAACACACACAAAAAGATATATGCGGTGTACGGAGAGGTGTTGTGACTGATTGAATGTGTCTAAAGTGGTTTCTGAAGCTTCTTGGTACTATTGACATTTTGGCCAAGTATTTCTTGTTATGGGGCTCTCTTATGCATTGGAAGATATATAGTAGCACCCTTGGTCTCTACCCACTAGAAACCAATAGTGGGAGATAGCTAACATACTCAAAATATCCAAATCAATCAAGTTATTGGTGAAAATGAAAAATGTCTTTAAAGCCCTGGCTGGTAGCACAGTGGTTAAGGTGCCGGCCTGCGAACCCAAAGGTCGCAGGTTCGATTCCCCAGCCAGGGCACATAACCAGGTTTCAAAACCAGGTCTCCTTTCAAAACCAGGTCTCCAGTCAGGTCTGTAGCTGGAGGCAGGTGAAACGCAACCATACATAGATGTCTCTCTCCCTCTCTGCCTCTCTCCCTTCCCCTCTTTCTAAAAATAATGAAATAAAATCTTAAAAAAAAAAGAAAGAAAAATGTCTTTAATTTTATGGAAAAAACTAAATGGACTTTTTTTGGCCAACCCAATACTGTCTATTATATCAGAACTGGACATTTGAGGAAGGGGAGTGGGGACCAAGGGAGAAAAGAAGGGAAAGGGTCTAGTTAAGGAACTAGCATAAATGACCCATGGACATGGACAGCAGGGGAGGGTATTGACAATGGGGGTGCAATGGAGAGCAATGGGGGTAAAATTGGAACAGCTGTGATAGAACAACGATAAAAAAAGAAATTAGCTCTGGATGGTGTGGCTCAGTGGATTGCATGTGAGCCTGCAAACCAAAGGGTTGCTGTTTTGATTCCAGATTTGGGCACATGCCTGGGTTTCGGGCCAGGTCCCCAGATGGGGCACGCATGAGAGGCAACCACACATTGATGTTTCTCATCCTCTCTTTCTCCCTCTCCTCCCCTCTCTCTAAAAATAAAAAAAAAATTTTTTTTTAAGGCACTAGGTATTTTTTAATCAAGTACTGATACATATACCCTTTTAGGTGTTGACCAAACAAAACAAATGTGTAAATAATTTATGCAACCTGTTTGAAAACCACTAGCCCTTTAAATTTACCAGCAGGTTATTTTTTCATGGTCATTGAAGATAATATCTCTTTATTTTATCTTCAGTTTAAAATGACCCAAGCAACGTTGAAGGTCAAAGGAACTTTTTTGGGAAGACATGAGGAAGGCCAAGGTGTTTGAGGGTGGTAAGAAAGAGGAGAATACTGACATATATTAAGAGTTCTAGGCCCTGGCTGGTGACACAGTAGATAAAGTGCCGGCCTGGAAACACAAAAGTCACTGGTTTAGTTCCCAACCAGGGCACATAACCAGGTTGCAACAGGTCTCCAGCTAGGTCCATAGCTGGAGGCAGGTGAAAGGCAACCAACCATACATTGATGTCTCTCTCTCTGCTTCTCTCCCTTCCCTTCTCTCTAAAAATAATAAAATCTTGTTTTAAAAAAAGTTCTAATTTTAATTCTGCCACTGATGAATTGTGTCACCTTGGAAAAGTCACTACTGTAGTTTTCTTACTATAAAATAAGTTTACACTCCCTGGTTTCTCTTGGCCCCTTCCTATGGTAGAATTCAGTATTCTTTTTGCCCATGAATTCAGTGCAACATTTGAATCATGTTTATGTAGCACAAATTTTCTGTTCCTTCTCTGCCTCTGTGATTTGAATAGTATATTAGAAGTTCAGGTGCCCCTACAACCTAGGTTTTCAACCTACCATGAACTGGGTTCTCTTTAAGACATTCCTGGATGCATACAATGTTAACTACAGCCTCATTGCATGGGGTGCTTTTCGAGAAAAATTTCTGTGTGGGGCCTGTAGGAAAAAAAGTCCGAATACAGTTCAATAAGTATGGGGTGAATAAATCATTGTTAAGTCCTTTTCTCTTAAAAAGCCTTATTCTCAGCTCTGGTCTTCATGATACCTTGCAGGTTTGTGTATGTGTGGGATACCACAAGCAGGAGGATTTTGTACAAGCTGCCCGGCCACGCTGGCTCCATCAATGAAGTGGCTTTCCACCCCGATGAGCCCATCAGTAAGTCTGCCCTGACTATGGGGAAAGGGAAACTATAGGAGCCCTGAGAATACAGAGGCAGATTTGTGTGTCTGTTCTCTGTGAGTGTTCATGCAAACATTCTTTCTCGGTATCATTGACAATCTCAGTCTCACCGTTGTTCTAAGTGTTGAGGATAAGAGGTATTTCATTTTCTTAATCTCGGAGCAATCTTGGTTAGCCTAGTTCTTTTGTGTTTATTTGATTCAAGTCTGTTTTGATGAAGTATTTACAGAAAAGAATGGTATTTTTTATTCAAACTTAAATCACAACTTAATTCACATTTTATTGGCTAGCCAGTCATTTTGTAAACTAAATAATGGGCTTTGAACTTAAGGAAAAAGTGTAACTTTCTCTAGGGCTAATAAGCATGCTTACAAAATGACTAGCATAGACATTGATTCTTCTTTTGCAGAATGACTGAGATCTTTTTCTTGGGGTTTGACTGACAGGATACATCAGGATTTAGAACTTAATAACGTTATTTACTGCAGCACCATCCACCTTCATGGTTCTGAGAGGACCTGGATTGAAAAGCCAGGCTGCAGTTACCAGTGAAGGGTGTTTAAGAGGAGGGGGATTTAAGCTAAATCCAATTGCTCTTTTATACCAAAATTGCCTGTTGAAATAAGAGCCCTTGAGCATCAAGGCTCCTTGAGCCTTCATTATGACCTGTGATTCTTTGTTCCTTCACCCCAGTTCTCTCAGCATCCAGTGACAAGAGACTATATATGGGGGAGATTCAGTGAGGATGAGGAGTGGATGACTTCAGGCTGCTTGACCTTGGGCCTCATCAGTGGCATCCAGCGGTGCCCCTGCCAGCACCCTCCCTTCAGATGAAGATCAGGAAACCAGTAGGAGGTGGCCATACTCCAACAACTACATGTCCACATGTATCTCATTTCACCAGGATGATTAAGGCAAGCTTACAGTGGCCTCTGAAAACCACCTGCCAGATTTCAGGGACTGTTTAGTTTTTTCTTCTTAACCTTTTTTTTTTCCTTCAGAGGAATAGACATTGGTTGGTTTGAGGCTTCCTGTTTTCTAATCCAGACAGAAGACAGAGAATCTGACTGAAATTTTTTTTTTTAATTCAATAACTGGCTTGTATATTTTCTTTCTGTGTTTTTCTGAGTCATTTTGTATTAAAAGCCAAATAGATGCCTTTTTACAAGAGCCATGTAGATTGGATTTATTGCTGTCCTTTCTTTGCTTGATTACTATAAATCTGAGCAGGACATGATGTGTTTAGGTGATACAATTTGCTTCAACATCCAAGAAGCTATTTATTGGGATGATTTGGGCTTTTTTCCCCCTTTTATATGTTTTTAGGTTTATTCCCATGAGAATGACAGTAACAAATATTTTTTTTTTCTTTTAATTTTATTGTTGTTGTATCACATCCATCCCTTTTTTTCTCCCCTCTGTCCCCCTCCCCACCCACCCTTTCCCTCCAAAGTCAATCCCACCTGTTGTCCATGTCCATGGTTCCTTTATACTAGGTTCATGTCTAAGCTGCTCCCCTTCTTTGCCTCTGCCTCCCCCCTCCCCCCTACCCCTTTCCTCCTGACCACTGCAGGCCTATTCCTTGTATTCATACATGACAGTAACAAATATTTATCAGTATTTATCAGTAACAAATAGCACTCCCCTGTTAGAACGATAACAGTAAAGAGGTGATAAAAGGTCTAAAATAACCTTGTTTACTCTTACATGATCTCTAATGAACAGAGTCTGTTTACTCTCCTCCTGCCCCCCAAAAAAGACACTTTTTTGAACAGTGGTTTTAGACTCAGGGTTCCTGCAACGGGCAAACTGGGGACAGTCTCAGCTGGCAACAATATTGGCTGAAACAATATTAACAATATTGGCTGAAAGGCTGCATCAAACTCAAAAGGAGTATGAGAAGGTTTGGTGTAACTGGGCCATGACATTAAGACTTGTTTATTTGTCTCTCTCCTAAATTGACAGTGGTATTAAGAAATGCTATTAATTGTTTTCTGCCCCCAAGACAGGTTACTGTCTCCGTGGATCACTGGGTGACTGTGCCGAGCACACAACCCAACACTGATGGATTCCATCTGACACTGGGGAATGGAGTGTGTCTTTTCCGAAGTCCCGTATCTCAGCACAGGTCTTCACACCTTGACCTGCTTTAAACATGTTTGATTTTATACTTTTAGCTCACAAGCCTGAACCATCTATGTATCTTAAGTTATAAGAGAGGATGGTTTTTTGTTTTTTGGGGTTTTTTAAAAAAGATTTTATTTATTATTTTCAGAGAGGGAGAGAAACATCAATGTATGGTTGCCTTTCACCTGCCTCCAGCTACAGATCTGGCTGGAGACCTGGCTTGCAACCTGGTTATATACCCTAGCTGGGAATCAAACCAGCGACCTTTGTGTTTCAGGCCGGTGCCTTATCCACTGTGCCACTGCCAGGGCCGAAAGGATGGTTTTAAGTGAATACATGTCCAATATTTAACTCATTAATGAAGGAACTAGCAGGATAATAAAGCTGCCAAATCAATTTTATTACAGTGAACAAAATATTAATAAAGACCCCTGGAAACAGCAATTTATTGTGCCTGGGAGAGTTGAGGAAATTTACAGATTATGTGATTATGCTTAGACTGGGACTTAAAAAATGAGTGGAGTTGTTGGTTCAATTCCCAGCCAGGGCACATAACTAGGTTGCAAGCCATGTTATGGAGGCAGGTGAAAGGCAACCATACATTGATGTTTCTCTTCCTCTCTGCCTCCCTCCCTTCCCCTCTCTCTAAAAATAACTAATAAAATCTTAAAAAAAAAAAAAAAAAAAGAGTGGGCTTTGCCAGGTGGACAAAGGACATGCGCACTGAACTTCAGCATCATTATAGTTGGGGAGCAGCAGATAGTAAAGGTGCAGACTTAAGTAGGAGCCAAATCCTGGAGAGCTTGTATTGTACTTCATGAGCTTGATCCTGTAGGTTGAGGTTTCCTAAAGTACATTTCCCGAACACTTTCCCAGGTATGTTAGCAACAAACAGTGGGGCATAAAGATTTCATACTCACATTTGACAAAGCCTGGGTTCAATAAAGTGAAACATTTCTTTACTGCAGAACAGCTTAGAGCCTTAGTATACAAAGTATAGTGGAATCTGTAAAGAGAATGGTGACGCAGATTTCAGGCCCGAGCAATGCAGTCAGTTTACATATATAGTTATATGTATATGTTTTAACCAGGAAATGTTTGACCAAAGATGTTTTGCAAGCTGCCCTTCACACCTCTTGCACTATCACAGGTTTCTCCCTAATCCCTTTTAAGGTCCACATGCCTCACAATTAGTCCACTACCCTCTACTCACTCATCTGTCTTGGCTTGGGGTAAAACAAGGTTTGAACTTGGACACCGCACTTTTAAAAGCCTAATTAATAATCCCTTGAGAAGTTGACAGCGATTGGGTAGAATGAAGGCCCTGGAGACTGCAAGGGCTTTCCTCCAATCTTAGCCTCTTCACCCCTGCCAAGTGCCTACAGAGGCTGGGTAGAGGCCATTAGCAGGAATTAGCATCACTTAGAATGTGAAGGAAATAAAGGCCCTAGCCTGGGGAATAAAGATTTGAGTATAAAGTACCCCCAGACGGTGCAAATTGTATTCTCACTTTGGGAAAGACAGATTGCTCCCGAAGGAGTAATGGCATCTCTGGTTTTCAGTTAATTTCCCTTTATGACTTCCACAGTCTCTAGCACTTAATCCTGTTGGCACTGGAGCCAAATCTTTTTTTTCCCCCACTGGTTGGTAGAATTTTGTGGGCTGAATTGTCAGGTGGATTTGGACAGGTCAGGGCTTTTGTCAGAGTTGCTTCTTCACAGTGCAACTGCAAGTTACATGTTTTCGCAGATAGACTTCCAGGCTGCTGCTTGTTAACATTTCAAGGTGTGTGGCTGGGAAATGGAGGTGCGAGAGAGCTCGGGCCATTTGGGGCTGCAGGCAGTGGAGCCTGAGGGGAAAACTGTCAGGCCATTTGAATTAGCCCAAGATTGCTCCTTACAAGAGACTTCAGGGTTTAATAGCTGTGTCCCAGGACAGAGGGAGGAGCCAGGCTTAGAAGGCATCCCCTATCCCCGTGGGACCTAATGAGGCCAAGTCTGAGCTCTGAGCCTGCCCTCTGGTCAATTGTCTCTGCACCCCAAATCCATAGTGATCTTTCTCCCCAGAAGCTCTGGGTAGGTACCCATCCTCCACATGAAGCCCTGAGCTGTATCCCAATCTCTTCTCTCTTCTAGGTTTCAGCTTACTTTTCTCACCTCTGAAACCTCCTAGATTCTTAAATTCTTAATGTATGTTCTCTAGAGCACTTAAAACTAGGCAATTTTTTTTTTAAGATTGTATTTATTATTTCCAGAGAGGAAAGGAGAGAGGCAGAGAGGGAGAGAAACATCAATATATGGTTGCCTTTCACCTGCCCCCAGCTACAGACCTGGCTGGAAACCTGGCTTGCAACCTGGTTATGTGCCCTGGCTGGGAATCAAACCAGCAACCTTTGTGTTTGCAGACCAGTGCCAATCCACTGAGCCACCAGCCAGGACCAAAACTGGGCAACGTTGCCCGCCAAGGGACATTTGGCAATGTCTGGAAATACTTGTGTGTCACAACTGGAGAGATGTTACGCATGTCTAGTGTGGAGAGGCAGAAAGGTGCTCAGAGAATTAGGTGCTCCAGAATGTCATTAGTGGTGCCATTGAGAAACCCTGCTCTAGAACAGTGATTCTCATAAGTGTGGTTTCTGGAGCAGCAGCAGCAGCATCACCTGAGAACTTGGTAGAAATGCAAATTTTAGAATCCCACCTAAGACTTACTGAATCAAACTTTGGGCAAAGGAGGTATTCAGCCATCTGTTTTAACAAGTCCTCCAGGTGATGATTTTCATACAAGTTTGAGAACCACTGCTCTTCAGGCTTAGAGAGTTTTCCTCTTGCCAATAAGAGCCAAGCCACAGATGCTCCTCCTGTTTACTCATTATTAGCTGTCCTTAACAATTTAGCTATTCTTTCTGGCTTAGTGCTATGTGCATTAATTAGCTTACTGGATTGTTACATATGAGTCAACAGGTTCAAAGAGAAGTAACACCCAAGATCAGCCAGCTAGGAAATGGCAAAGGCAGAATGCAATCACATCACTGTGATGTGGGCCTTCACGGCTTTCAGCCTCAGAATACACATAGAATCACCTTGGGAACCTTCAAAAATCCAGATGCTTAGCTCACACCCCAGACCAATTAAATCAGAATCCCTGGGGTGAAAAATCAGTATTTTTTAAAGCTTCCTTAACTGATGGCAATGTGGTGATCAAGGTGGAGCACAGTGGTGTTAGCCAGGCCTATGACTATAGCCAAGAGGGCAGTAGAAAGGTAACTGGTCTTGCCCTGCCACCCCTTGGCTCTCAAGAAAACCACTGCTCTATCACATGGTGTGTATAAGCTAAAAACACTTCTTTCAAAGCCCATGGCTGAGCTAAAATTTAGGGGCTTGACCAGAGAGCAGAGACTAATTCATTGGCCATCTCGGCCGGGTGGGACTCTGGGGTTTCCTGTGGAAAAAAGAATGCTAACCTTCCTTCAAAGCCCCAAGTGTAGCATCCAAAGGTGCTAGGGCTGGAAAGGACCTTAGGCCATCTTGTCTAGCCTCCTTTTATAGAAGGGGAGACAGCATCGATACAATTTTGCCAAAGTCATGTGCATCTAAGTTAAGGTTTTGCTTATTCAGGGAGCAGTTATTCAACATCCCTCTTTAGGAGCTCACAGAACAGTGCAGTAGGGAGAAAAACAAAAATGAGGACTTTTAACGTTTCTCCATTAAGGTCCTTAATGGCAGAGGAGGATGAACTGGAGCAAAAGGAAGGACTCCTGAAATTAATAACTTTGAAATTTTAGCATGAATTTGTAAAATGTAAGATTCCCCCACCCCACAACTTTTTATTTGGAAATTTCTCAAACATCATTATCTATGTACAGACAGCCCCTGACATACAATGGTTTGCCTTTGTATACTTCACGATGGTACAAAAGCTATATACATTCAGTAGAAAGTATACTTTGAATTTTGATCTTTTCCTACGCTAGCAATACGTGGTAAGATACTCTGTCATTGACACTAGACAGTGGCAGTGAGCCGCAGTGAACCACAGCTTGCACATCAGCCACACAATCACAAGGGTAAACAACTGATGCTCCACAGTGTAGTATTAAATACACTTGACTTACGATATTTTGACCTTGCAATGGGTTAAAACCCCTCTACATTCCACCTAGATTCAATAATCTCTATATCACATGGGCGCGCACACACACACACATATTTTTCAGTGACTATTGAAAGGTGATGACATAATTCTTTTTTTTTTTTTTTTTTTTTTTTTTTTTTTTTTTTAATGATGACATAATTCTTTACTCCTGAATATTCCTAAATTCTCTGGCAGGGATCTCCTAAGAACATTCTCTGTTATAATCACAATACCATTACTACACCTAAGAAAATTAGCAATTCCATAATACCATCTAAAAGTCATAGTGAAATTTCCTCAGTATCAAAAATGTCTTTGTAGCATTTTTCACTTTGTAATCAACCCAGTCTCATGCATTTGGCTTCTCTCTCTCTCGTGTCTCAATCTCAAATGGTTCCCCTCTTTTTTTTCCCAGTGAAATTGACTATTTAAATGTACATGGTGCTGCTTCATAAAAAGTTATTTTACATTAAGTTTTAAATTACTGAGCACCAAGTAGAATTGACACTCCAGAAAAATGTACATTTATTTGTGCTTTGTGTCTTCTTATGTACATGTTTTAATAATATATAAATAAGCAATTCAAATACAATTTCATACATACTGTCAGAGGAATACCTCAAAACTAAGAAGCAGCACCTAAGGAGCAATTAGAGAAAATTTTCCTAAAGAAACAATAGTTAAAAGTGAATCCTAAAGGAGGATTGGAAACCGGGGAGAAGGGAG
The DNA here is from genome assembly GCA_004026585.1 of Noctilio leporinus. Lineage (NCBI taxonomy): Eukaryota > Metazoa > Chordata > Mammalia > Chiroptera > Noctilionidae > Noctilio > Noctilio leporinus. The sequence goes on along the minus strand of PVIW01001087.1, from coordinate 260,051 downwards.
GGAAATGGGAGGGGGTTAAATATAGTCTTGGCATGGAGCAAACATGGATGGGAAATAAGGATGAGCACACATCACATCTGGTGTATTCAAAATGGACACAGCCTGGAGTGGTAGCAGCATATTGGGGGAATGACAAGTGAGCAGGAACCCAGGGAAAATGTTGGAGCCTGATTACTAAGAGTCTTCAAAGCCAGGTGGGCAGCTTTGGGTTTTGTCCTATGGGACGGGAGCCAGCAGAGGCTTCTTGGTTGTGGTCGGTGGACCACATAGGATGCTTTGGTTCCAAGTACCCACTGAGAGGATCATTATGGGGAACAATTGTAGGAACTAGGGGAAAAAGACATCACTGTCTTTAAACATCAAAAGGCTACCCTGGAAAAGAGAACTGTCGGGGTCCCCCTGGGAAAGCATTGAAACAGAGCCCTGTGAAGGCCAGGTGATGGAAACGGAGCCAGTAAGACCTGACCAGAAAACCAGGTAAGCTGGGTGCATATGTGCCTCAATGTTACAGCCAGTGAGCCCTGTTGGGATTCGGGCCAGGAGAACATACTTGAGCCTCTTTGAAACCTGGCCTGTTCTCCCACCTCGATTGATTGCTCTCTTGTACCAGCAGCAGAGGTTTTAAGTTTGAATGAACTCACCCTCCCTACCTTTATGAGCACATCCTGACCTGAGGGAGATCTCAGTGCTCCTTTAATTGTTATTCCTGAATAATATTTGTTTTCCTGTAACTAGCACTGTTTAGCATTGATTGACAAGCTTTACGATCATGCTATATGCCTTTAAGCTTACTGCATTCAATAAAAGATCTTGGAGGAGGGCAATCCCAGCTTTTGTCTCTTACAGACAGTTGCTGGCCTTCTTCCCCCTGGTACAAGCTGCCTGGGAAGTTGGTCATTTTATCCAAGACACCAGGGGATCTCTATGGGTCAGGGGTCCCCAACAACAACATTCATTCTGGGAGGCCTCCAAGTGCAGGGCCAACCGAGACAAAGTGAGAAGGCAGATTTACACTCAACAGAGGTGTCCAGGGGATGGCACAGCGTTCCTCCCCTCTGGAGGTGTACAAGCAGAGGCTCGGTGACTATTTGACAGAAATGCCTGTGTTGTATTGATTTAGAGGGTTAGAGCTGCTCTTCAGAATCCCTGAGGAGCATATCTTTAAAATAGCCGTAATCAGGTCCCCACTCCAGGTATTTTGCATGAGTTAGCTGCTGTGGGGACTTGATTCAGATGCACGTCTGCACACTACACTTGGGAGCCACTCCATTAGAGGACCTTTATGGTCTTTCCCAGCTCTACTGCTCTATGATTGTAGATGCTGTTTTCCTTCGACTCGGAGATTGTAATTTTAGGATTAGATGAATGGCTTGATGGTGAGAGGACACCTGGGTGAGGAGTTATGGACAATAAGATGTGGGAAGCTAGCAAGGGGTTGAGAATCCTATGAGGGCACTTGAGACCTGCTGGAGAGACGGGTCTGAGCTGCCTTCCTCTCCCCAGTTGGCCTTGGACAAGCCCGGTGCCACGTAATAAAGGCCTGACAAAGTATGGGGCCAAATGGAGGGCAATGCTTGCCATCTCTCCGTGTCCTCTGGCCTGAGCGCAGAATTTAACTGAAAGCCCTGTGGCCTCCACGAACTAATGCACAGGGAGATTGGTTTTGGCTGTTAAAAGATTCTGTACTAGGGATTCTGGACCCCACAGGACAGGCCCAGAGGAGGGTGAACTTTGTACAAGCTTGACTGCCTTCAAAGCTGTTCAAGGTTTCTTTTTTTTTTTTTTTTTTTAAGATTTTATTTATTATTTCCAGAAAGAGAGGCAGAGAAACAGAGAAACATCAGTGCATGGTTGCCTTTCACCTGCCTCCAGCCACAGACCTGGCTGGAGACCTGGTTTGCAACCTGGTTACATGCCCTGGCTGGGGAATCGAACCAGTAACCTCTGGGTTTGCAGGCCAGCGCCTTATCCACTGTGCCACCAGCCAGGGCTATTTAGGGTTTCTGACCTAGACTGTGCCCATTCATATATGTATATACTCCTACACCCTCTTCTACCTTTCTTTTTTCTCTACCATCTCTTCTTTTTTTATTTTTAAAAGATTTTATTTACTTTTAGCGAGAGGGGGCAAAAGAAAGAGGAGAGAGAAACAATGTGTGAGAGACACATCGATCAGTTGCTTCTCCCACACCCCCGACAATGTACCCAGCCTGCAACCCAGGCATGTGCCCTGACTGGAAATTGAACCAGTGGCCTTTGGGTTTGCAGTCTGTCAGTGCTCAATCCACGGAGCCACACCAGTCAGGGTGTGATTTTTTTTTTTTTTTTAAGATTTTATTTATTATTTTTAGAGAGAGGGGTAGGGAGAGAGGCAGAGAGGGAGAGTAACATCAAGGTATGGTTGCCTTTCACCTGCCTTCAGCTACAGACCTGGCTGGAGACCTGGCTTGCAACCTGGCTGGGAATCAAACCAGTGACCTTTGGGTTTATAGGCCGGTGCCTTATCCACTGTGCCACTAGCCAGGGTTTTTTCTTTTAAGATTTGTTCTGAAACTGGGATTTTGAAGAGAGCTAGCTGATTGGAAAGGGGTGGTGGCAATGAGAAGGCAATAGGAAGTAAAAAGTATGTGCAGAAAAGTTAAAAGAAGGGATCATAGTTCCTGAAATGCACCTTGCTGTCAGGTGTTTTTCGTGTCTGCACTTTTTCTGTCTGGCAACCTGTATTTCAGGCATCATCCTTTTTCTCTGACATTTTCTATCACCACCTAATCCTAAGCAAAGTTACCCATTCTTTCTACCATTCTGGTGCTGTACTTCATAGATGCTTTGCCATTCTATGTTTTGCTTGTTTATGTATTCTTCCTCTCCCACACGCTCAAGAATCACGATTTCAGATGCCATCAAGGGCCAGGGAAGATAGGCAAATGGGTGAAACTGCTGTGTTTAAGAAAGTAAGCAGTGGACAATATCTCACTGGTGGCCAGTGTGCTAACCCCCAGGCCTTTCTCTCAAGGATTCTCAGAGGTGTCTGATCTGTTCATCTTTGCTTCCAAAACTTGTAGCTCAGTGCCAGGGACAGTAATGGAACCAACCGAAGGAGGACTTAAGATTGAATTCTGCCCCCTCAATGTGCAGTGTGACTTCGCAGAACCCACTGAACCTCTCTGCCTGTCAAGTTTCCCCTCTCTCTGTCTCCCTTCTTCAGAAAAGTTACCTCAAAAACCATCTAGATCACTGGTTTTTTCCACTTCTATCTCTAGAAAAAGAAAAGTTTGAAATCTGTAAGGAATGGTAAAGGAAAGTACTTCTGCCTAGGTTCAAATCCTGATTCTGCCACTTCCTTGTGGTATGACTATGGGCAAGTGACCTAACCTCTGAGCCTCAGTTTCCTTGTCTAGGAAATGGGCATGGTGATAATACCCATCTCAAAGGGTTGCTGTGAGGTTTAATGAGTTAATGCGATGAAATTGCTCAGAACAGTGCCTGGCACAGAACACCTACGAGGTGTTAATGATTGTGATATAATACAAAAATGTGTTGGTCTTTATCGCCATTCCTGGCCCAGAGTTCCTAAAACTCTTGGAGTGTCCTCAGTGATAGGAGTGTCTCGTGTCATTCATGAATCCCTTCTGATCACAGCTGAGGGTGTTCTAATGAGGTGACTTAGGTTGGGACTCCTAGATAGACTCAAGATGTGGCTGGTCACCTGAAAGACCAAGGGATTAAAGAGTGGAAACTTTCAGCCTGGAATTGAGGTGTACACAAAAACCTTTGGACAATGAGATCCACAGCAGCTCCTGGGTTGGTGAACCTGCTAGGCAGGTGGCACTCCACAGGGACAGAAGCACCCAGGACCCTTCCAGACCTTGTCTGTGTACCTCTTCACCTGGCTGTTCATCTGTATCTTTTATAATAAACCAGCAAAGGTAAGTAAGTGCCTTCCTGAATTCTGTAAACTATGGAACCTGAGGAGGGGGTCGCAAGAACCCTGGATTTCTAGCCGGTTGATCAGAAGTTAGGGGTGACTAGAGATTGGTGTCTGAAGTGGAGGTAGTCTTGTGAGACTGAACCCTTAGGCCGTGGCTCTCCACTAGCTCCAGGTAGTTAGTGTCAGAACTGAACTGATTAGTTGGACAACCAGCTGGTGTCAGAGAATTGGTTGGTCAGAAAGCACTCCAAAAACTATGATTAGTGAGCTTGTTCAGGCCTCTAACTTGGAAGAAGGGAAAATGGGTTTAACATTTTGAATGTCTTACTAGTAGTAAACTTTCTCAGAAGCTTTCAGTGTTTTAACCCCCAGCCGGATGAAAATTCAAACACTGATTAGCCTTGGTTTAGGCCAAGGGAGGAACTTCGACACCCCATGAATCTCACCACTTCAGCAGCTCCCACTGTGCTGCTCTAGAGCTGACCATGATTCTGCCTTCTCACTCAGGAGGCGTGGGTGTGTTCTGAATCATCTCAGCCCTGTATTACTAAATTCCGCTTCATTTTCCCCACAACCTTTCTCTAGTTGAGGAGTTAGTCATCCTTCATGTGGACTCGCAAGCGCCCCCTGATGTCACCCCCAGATCCTAAGCTCCTCTAACAGATGATTCCATCTGTTTCTGTTTTCAGACCACTCTCTGCCTTTGAACCCTGGACTTTCAGGTGGTAAGGAGGACACAAGATACACAGGGGCTGAGGTTGGGCAGATCATTCACCACATATTTGCTGACTCCTGGCACGATCCAAGCCCTGTAGGACGTAGAGGTAATTTATAACACAGTCACTGTCCTCGTAGAGCTCATGGTCAGTCGGGGGAAATAAACAAAATCAGCCAAGTCCACTACATCTCAGTAAAAGCTATAATAAAGGCATCACAAATGGCATCATAGATGAACCCAAAGGAAGGGTACTCCCACTCCCACCCCCCGCCCCAAGATCACAGTGTTAAGGAAGGCTGGGAGAAAGTAACAGTTGAGCTGAGATTTGAAATTTAAATAGGAATTCTGCACACAAGAATTCCTACTTAAGGAAGACTTGTAATAGGTGGGAATGACCCAGGACCAGAGGCTAGTTCTGCTGAGGTCAGACAGGCCATCCCTCCCTGGTCCTCTAGACAGACTTAAGAGTGAGTCTGCCAGGCCTTGAAAGAGGTGTCACAGGCACCATGTAACAGCCAAAAACCTAGCAAGGCCTAGTCACAGCCCCATGGAATCCACTATAATTACAAGGATAAAAGAGATAATGTATGTGACGTGCCTAGTTTAGAGAGAACACTCAATAAATGGTAATGGTTATTGTTATTATTATTCAATTAATTGCACTGGTAGCATCACAGAGGCAACTGGCAGAGGCTCTGTCTGGAAGAGGCTCCATAGAGGATCTGGCAGAGAACTGTTACATGTGGGCTGATCCTTTGTGGGCTGGTTATTTTCTTTTTTAAGGTTCTCTTTATTTTTAGAGAGAGAGGAAAGGAAGGAAAAAGAGAGGAAGAGAAACGTCAATATGTGGTTGCTTCTCTCGTACCCCCAACTGGAGCCTGGTCTGCAATCCATGCATGTGCCCTGACTGGGAATCGAACCAGTGACCTTTGGGTTTGCAGGCTGTCGGTACTCAACCCACTGAGCCACACCAGCCAGGGCTGGTTGTTATTCTTTTGTGTAAATAGACTGACTCTTTGGAGAATCTGATGAAAGCTGTGGACCCTCTCCCCAGAAGAAGGCACATCTGCTCACAGTAAGCTTTGCATATTATTTCAGGGGCTTCACAGACTCCTGGAAATCTGCTGGTCATGGACCCTGGTTGGACACAGCTGTTTCTCGCCCAAGCGTGGCTGAGAAAAGTTCCCACTATTATCTCAGCTTGTTATTCCAAGTGAAAACCCCAGCACATGTTGTTGCAATTCTATGAGTGTTCTGTGTGCTTTAAAATACCAAGTGGCAAGCTAAGGAATGGGTGGAGGAGGGAGACCAAAGAAGAGACCATTTTAATAGTCCAGGGAGAAGATAGGGCTGGCTTTATTCATGCAAGGCCCTCCCTGTGCTTGGTTCGAAGCTCTGTCATCATTTTTAACTTTGTAACAAGGAGCCTTGCATTTTTATTATGCACTGGACCCCACAAATCATGTAACCAGGTTTAGGAAGCAGATAATAAGCATTTGAGCGCTTACAAGTGGTAGTGCTGGATCTGGAACCCAGGTGGTTTGTGTCCAAACCTGGCCTTGATCAATATTATACCACTTTCTGAGTCAAGAGGGCTAGTGAGAGTGGAGAGGAAGGGTGACAATAACAAAAGTTCTGTTTTTCCTGCCAGAACATTGTTCTCCACTTCTCTACCTCTCCTTCTTCCCTATTGTCTTCTCGAGTATCGATGTCATGTCCTCAAAGAGGTCTTTTCTGATCTCCGAACCTGAATTATGCCCTTTATTCTCTCTTTTACTCCTTATTATCCCTAAGGCACTCATCAGAATTTGTCATTATCTATTTATTTGTGCGCTTGTTTTAATGACAGTTCCTCACTGGACTGTTCTCAGTGAGTGCAGAGAGTGATGCATCCCCTTATCCCCAGGGGAGAGCCTGGCACATAGTAGGTGTTTCACAGATACTAGCTGGAAGGTACAGTTCACAGGTCTGATGGGATAAAGAAGCCTGGAAAGAGGATGAAGGGTTCCCACCTGAGTGATGCTATCACCAAGGACTACAAGAAGTTAGGTGCGGGGCAGGGAAGATTAAATGAACTTGAGGTGTGTTTGAGGGTTGGGTGCTTTTCCGAGGGGTCCTGGAGAAGGCTTTCTGCCAGCAAGCCTTTCCTGACTCCCTTCTCCACGAAGCCAGGGGTAGGGGCTGGCCATACCCCTGCCTGCCCCTAGAAGCCTGAGTGGGAAGCTCGCTCAGTGATTCTCTGGATCCCAGGACTCCCAGGGATGTAGTCAGCGCTCAATAAATGCTAGTAGAAGAAAAGAGGGAAGGAAGAAAATGTCACGAGACATTCAGGAGGGAAGCTGGGCTGTGCAGCAGCAGATAATGGGAACCGGAATAGAAACAGAGAGCCAAGCTTTGAACACTGAGACCCTAAAGATAGGATGAACGGAGGGGTGCTCCAGCACCCCCAGGAGGCCAGGCACCGAACTAAGTGCTTTGTTCACATAAATGCATTTCATCTCCGTGCCAACACTGAAGCAGACATTATTGGTCCTACTTTGTTTCAGAAAGCTGAAGCCCAGAGAGGCGACATGATTTGCCCAAGGTTACACAGAGTGAGCAAGCAGTGAAGTCCGGTTTGACCGAAGGCTATCAGCCGCCAAGCCTGTACTCTTCCTACTTCATTCCCTGCCTCTTTTCCCAACTCTCCACTTTCCTACCCCTTCCCACCTCCCCTCCGCTCCAGAGGCCGCCCCGCCCCACCTCTCCCCTCCCACCCTCCCCCTTGGTAGTGGTGGTGGCGGCAGCGGCAGAGCCACGTGGTGGGGCCGGGAAGCCACGGCCGCCGAGCGCCCGGGCAGCTGCCCCAGCTGGGCAGTGCTGCGCTGCGCAGCGCTGGGTGCCTTTGCTCGCCGCTCCTCGCTCCCCGCCAGCCGCCCCGGGGCAGGAGGTGCGCCTGGCAGCCGGCCGGTCAGACAAAGAAGGCGAGGCTCCGCAGAGCCAGCGCGCGGGTGGACGGACCATGGACTCAGAGCGCAGGCGGCCCGCCTCAGCCCTGGGGATCCGGCGCTCCCGGGCTCGGCCCTAGGCGCCCAGCCCCGCTGCCTGGGGCGCCCAGAAAAAAGAACGCAGAGCCCGCACGGTGCGGAGGAGGCAGCGGCCGCCGAACTAGAGGGGCGCGGGGCGGACGGCCTGTGCGGCCCCTGGAGCCATGGGCAAGTGCAGCGGGCGCTGCACGCTGGTCGCCTTCTGCTGCCTGCAGCTGGTGAGCGCTGCGCTCCCGGGAGGCCGGAGCAGGGTGGGGCGCGGCGGGGCGGGGTCCCAGGGTGTGCGGGTGGGGTGCTCTGTGTGTGTGTGTGTCTGGTGAGCGTGCTGGGCTGGGGTGGTGGTGGTCTGGAGTCAAGGAGTGGACGGGCGGAGCCTGCTCCTGCTGGCCGTGCAGTCTCTTTGTGTGCGCTTCTCGCCCGGCGCTCTCCAGTCCCGGAGTGAGCCCGGAGCGCGAGTCCTCGGCCGCCTCGCTCCGGGGGCACCACGCGTCTGACCCACACATACCAGTGGCCTCCCGTTGGGTGGTGGGCTGTGGGACTGTGGCTGGTTGGGGTTGGGGGTGTGCCCGGGGCTGGTGTACGGATATGTTGAAGTCTCTGCCGTCTATTTTCCCCTAGATCACTCTTTCACCTGGGTCTCCCTTCCTCTTGGTTTCTGCCTCGTGGTCTCCGCCCTTGTATTTCTCACAAAAGTCTCTGCTCCTCTGTGTGTCTCTCTCTGGGTTTCTCTTTGGTTGTCTCTAGATCTCTGTCCATTTCTGGTCCATGTCTATCTCTGTGTGTTGGGATCTTGTTGGGATGGATACTAGACTCCAAAACCCGTTCACTCCGGGTTCACTCCTTTGTGCTGTTTCTGCCTCCCTTTACCCTCTTGACTGGGCAGAGGGGGTGAAGTGGAGAGCCATCTCTCTGGAAAGTTGCTGCCAGATACTGAGCCAGCCTGACAAACCAGGTGCTGAACTATCCTCCCTGCTTTGGTTGTAGCCACTGTGGCCATGGGTGCTCCATCAGTCCTTGGTTCCACCAGAGCAGCTCCTCTGCCTGGGCTGGCACTGATGAAGGTGGGGATACTTGGGTCCTCTGGGGAGAATGGGAGCATCTGAGGACACTGCCTAATCCCAGTATGAGGAACTCAGGCTCTTGTCTCAGGGAGGCTAGTGGAGTGAATTCAGAAGCTGATGGGGACCAACTGCCCTTCATTTCAGGCTCTGGCAGGTGGATTTGGGAAGGTGGTTGAGGAGGCCAGGGTCTTCTGCCTATCCTACAGCAGGGGCCCAACAAGGGGTTTTTGAAGCTGTACTGCTCCCCTAGATAGAGATGCCCAAGGACCTCCATGAGTAAAACTCTAAAGTCTGAGTTATCTGAGTCTCCACTTTCGCCTACACTGTTGCCCCTTCACCATAGCTGCATTCAGTAATACAGAGCGAAGCTTTGAGCCCTGGATATGCAGACCTCCTCATTCCTCTTGCTTCTCACCTCTTGGGGACACCAGCCCCAAACTTGCCATCCACAGACCTGCCCTCTTGGGCAGTGCTAGAAACAGCCCAGCCTAGATGAGCGTAGCCCTGCTCCCAGCTGTGGGACACAGGCAAGTGACTTCCCCTCACTGGGCCACCTTGGTCTGCCTGTCTGTAAATTGCTCATCCTTGAGGGCTACAGAGGAGATTAATTAAGAGCCTGTAGAATGGAAACTCCGGAAGGGTAGAAATGATCTGTTTTGTTCCCTGCTAAATCCCCAGCAGCTGGAACAGTGCTTGGCACTCCATTAATATTTGTAAAATAAATGAATGAATCAGTTATTTGGCAATTCCTGGCTGGCTCGCAGGAGAAACACCCTTTCTTATGTACTTTGAGGAACATAAAATGCCAAGAGGTGCTGAAACAGAGGATTCTGTGTTTGTTCATTGTTTAATTTTAAACTGGGACTTTTTTATTATAAAGTAATACACACATATTGTAAAAATGAATCAATCAATGAATAACCAAACAGAGCAGAAGATAAAGGTAAGTTTCCCTCTATGCCCAGTTCCACACCCCAAAGGTAAGCACTATTAATAGCTTGTCCCATGCTCATTCTGTTAATGATGTTAACAATAGTTAGCATTAGGGAGCACTTACTAGGTGCTGGGCACCCTTGTAAGCCCTTTTCCATGTAAATCCTCATAAGGACCCTATCAAGTAACTTGCTCAAAGTTCTACATCCGGGAGCCTGGCTTTGCAGCCAGGCAGCTGACTAGCATCTTCTGGTGCCTTCTTAATCATCAAATAAGTAGTTCTGGACCTGATTACGTCAGGGGTCTCTTGGGAGGTGCTCACTACTCTTTACAGAGAGATGAAGGTAGTGGATGGAAGCAGTCTCCGTGCCTCCATAGCTCTCACCAGCTAAGTTAAACCCACCCTTCCACATAGAGGGTTCATCAGCACATGGGTTAGACATGACCTGGCCGGAATGCTGAATCTCCTGTATCTTGTCTGGGTGGGTTTGGACAGCTTGTGAGGGTCACATGAAATAATTTGGGGAGGTGCTTGAAAGAGGGACTTGAAAATTGGCCCCTTGGCTCTGTTGCTGTGTCTGAGCTGATGGCAGAGTGGGTCCTTCAGTTGTCACACTCAGGAGCCTCTGCTACCTGGCAGCTTCCATAATGTGCTCCTGGATGCTGGAATTCACCAGCCTGACATCACCCAGGGGAGAAGGGAGCCTACTTTCTCATCCAATGAAAAGGGACAGAGAAGGAAGAGGCTATTGGTTTCTTGGCTGAAAACTTTACTAAAGAAACTGTGTCATTTTCCTTTTTCAAATGGGGTTTGATCATTGCAATAAAACAGGTCAGTTCTAAACATCTTTCTGCAGTTGGTGCAGACTTGCTTTGGGTGAGGGAGTAGGGTGGAGGGTGTACTGGAGAGCAGGAGAACAGGTAGGGGCTGTACCATTCAGGTGGACAAGTATAGGGACCAGGCTGGGGTTTGACATGTCAGACCTGGGTTTGAGTCCTGACCGTCACTTTCTAGCTGTGTGATCTTAGGCAGGTTGCTTACCCTCACTGAGCCACAGTTTTGCCATCTGTTAAATAGAGATAATATAATAGTTCCCAATTCTCAGGGTTGTGAGGATTAAGTGCTTACCATGAACTTAGCACTGTGCCTGGTACAGAGTGAGATGCAATAAACTACAGCATCTTTTTTTTTTTTTTTAAAGATTTTATTATTTTTAGAGGGCGGGGAAGGGAGAAAGGCAGAGAGGGAGAGAATCAAGGTATGGTTGCCTTTCACTTGCCTCCAGCCACAGACTTGGCTGGGGACCAGGCTTGCAACCTGGTAATGTGCCCTGGCTGGGGAATCAAACCAGTGACCTTTGGGTTTGCAGGTTGGCACCTTATCCACTGTGCCACCAGCCAGGGCTTAGCATCTTAATCATGTTTATACCATGGAATGTTTTCCTGGGGTTGTGGCCCAAGCATCCAGGTACCTCCCTGCACCCTTCCTTCATGGTACCCAGCAAGTGCTGGGCCATGAGCTGAGAGTCAGGAGGCCTGGATTTCAAGCCCACCTCTGCCAGTGACATCCTGGGAGCTTGGCCAAGTCTTTTCCCCACTGCAAGTCTCGGTGTTTCCATTTGTAAAATGGGAGGAACCATTAGTCTGTGTCTCTAGAGTCCTGCCAGTTGTGCCCACCCATGGCTCCAGGATGAGACCTGGGCCGACCTGGAGGTTCCGTTCTGCAGACTATCTTGGGTCCCTTGCTTTCCTGGCTCCTACTTGATGTATCATCTTGACATTATTAATGCTATTCACTCTCTAATTTTTATGTTTCCTCTTTCCTTCCCCCGTCCAGACCCTGCCCTTGCTCCTCTTTCCTAATCCACCTACTTCCTGAAACTTTACAGGCTACGCTATTCTTCCCGTAAGAGGATGCACTGAGGAGATTTACCCCAGGGAGTCATCATCAATTTCTTCATCATTTCCATTATTACTCCCATTTCTGGAGTCCTGTGCTAAGCACTTTATATGCATTACCTCATTTAACCAAATGAGCTTACATATATAAAGTGCTTGGCAGAGTGCCTGGGACATGTTAAATGATCGCTAAACGTTAGCTATTTCACTGTTTTTATCCTCCTTGTTATTCCACACCGTGGGAGAGATGTTATTATTCCCTTTTTCAGATGAGGAAATTGAGGCTCGGAGAGGTGATGAGGTTTGCCCATGACCACTCAGCTAGTCAGTGACAGAACCAGGAGGTGGGCACCCTTCTTCCTGAACAGAGCCAATGCTCTCCACCCTGTGCCATGCTGTGGCTCCCATTTTCAGCAGTGTGTGACCTCAGACAGGTCTGTTCATTGCTTCAGGCCTCAGTTTCCTCATCCGAAAATGGGAATGATACGATTTCAGCAGGATCATGCACATGCCTGGCACCATGAGCCAGCGGGTGCTCAGTAATGATATGGCACTGCTATGGTTGTTCTAGTCCCAGCTTTGTGTGACCTTGGACACGTACATTAACTTCTCTGGACCCCAGTGTCTTCTATTAAAGAGAGTCATCCCTACCTCTCAGCTGTAAAAAGGGCGCAGCCAAGTTCCCTACACCCAGGAAGTACACAGAAAAATGTCAGTTTCATTCTCTTCCCTTCTGGAATGCTCTTCAGTCTCTGGGAGGTGGTGGGTGAGGGGGGAAATATGTAGCTTCCTGCTGAGCTGCGGGTAATGGTGTGAAACGTGGTCAACCTGATTGATGTCGTTATTAGCGGTAGTGATGGCGGGACCGAAGGGAGATGGCTCCTGTGGGGGCTTGCGCTCTGAAGCAGCTCCATCCGCAAGCTCACGGCTTCCTGGGGAGAGGCTGGCTCTGCTGTGGGTGCTTCAGGCTTCAGAGTCAGGAGCATGAAATTGTCCAGGCCACTGACCCTTTTAGGTAAGTGGGGGCGGGGGAGATCAGCTCCCTTTTGCAGATGAACAGACTGAGGCCAAACAGCTCCCTTTGATGTTGGCAGATCGGTGTGGAACGGAGAAGGGGGATTCCTCGGGAGGGAGGATTCCGCGGGATGGAGCAATGGCCCTGGTTCTCCTTTGCAACAGAGGGTGAATCTGAGATAAGCTCTACATGAACGGCAGCCGCTGTAAAAGCTGGTACAGGGGTTAGGAGCAATACCTCTCGGGTCAGACGGCCATTGCTCCCGTGCTTTGTGACTTCAAGAAAGTCCCCGATCCTCTCTGAGCTGCTGCTTCTCTCCTATAAAGTAGTCCGAACGACAGCTCCTTACGCATGGCAGTTTGGGGGATGCCATGGGACAGTGCCCAGAGAGCACAGCACCTGGCCAAAGCGATGATGTACTCTTCTTGGTGGCTAGCTCTGACTTGCCTGGAGACCTGGACAAGTCACTTCTGTCCGCATCTCTGGGTGGATTAAGAGATTTAGTGATCAGTCGTGCCTATAAGCTCTTCAAGCATTAATTTCTTTTACTATTATTTTTTAAAGATGTTAATTTATTGTTAGAGAGAGAAGAAGGGAAGGAGAAGGCGTGAGAGACACATCTACCAGTTGCCTCCCACACGCCCCCAACCAGAGACCTGGCTGGAAACCCAAACATGTGACCGACCAGGAATCAAACCAGTGACCTTTCAGTTTGTGGGATGATGCCCAATACAGTGAGCCACACCAGTCAGAGCAAGTCTTAGTTGCTTTATATGGAAAATGTATAATGTATGGTTCAGTGGGAAACAGTAGTAACAAAAACAATAATAATAAACTTTTTTTTTTTGGTTTGGTATCTGCTGTGAGCCAGGCACTGTGCTAAGTACTTTGTATACCTGTCCCTTGTTGCTATCTGGCTTATTCATGGCCACATGTATAGTAGGGACAGAATGAGGGTTCAAACCCAGATCCAGGACTCCTCGTGTCTACCCTTGCATGGCCCATTGCTCCCCCTGTAGGACTGTGGGGATGCTGGAAGTGGAAGCCAACGGAGAAATAGAAATCATTCCTTAGCCACTAGGGGTTATTATTGCCAGGTATTCTGAGCTACTTGTTCAAATGCTCCGCCAACCCCTACTCCTACCCCAAACCCATCCCAAGTCCAGCGTTAGGTTTATGGAAACCTATGATGCAGGTTGAGGAAAAGGCTACCCAGGAAAGAAATTAACCTGTATCGAAGCCTTATCAGCCTTCGTAACAACTCTGTAAGGTAGGTACGGTTTTTAATACCCATTCACTGATAAGCATACTGAGTCTCAGAAGAAGGAAGTGACTTGTTACCAAGGAAACAAGATACAGCCCAGGCCTCAGATGAGTGATCAGGGGAAGGGTTTGAGGACAGTGGTAACATCTAAACTGGGCTGTAATCATTGACCTCTCTTCTTTCCTCTAGTTTTGGGGAGGGGTGGGTGCTGGGAGAGCAGGCTGAAACCAGAGATGTATTTTTTTCAAAGCTAGCTCCAGGTCACACGGAGTGAGTGGAGCTGCCTTTGGTCCTGGGAATCCCAGTCCCAGTGCCATTGGCCTCCCTTCTTGATCTAGAAAGGGAGGGGGACGGTGATTCCGAGGCTGAGGGAGAGTTTCAGGCAGCAAAGCAAGCCTCCCTGAGACACATTCTTCTGCCCGCAGGCACCACCGAGAGTGTAGAAGATCTTAACTGTAGTTGCAGGCTTTAATGGGTTGCCATGGCCTCCTGACCCCTGCCTCTCAAAGTGCTGGCGAATCCTGGGGTAGGGAGATTGACTGGGAAGAGCTTGGTCTTTGGCATTAGGCTGCGGTTTGAGTTCATTCTATCTCTGCCTCTTTGTAGCTGGGTGACCTTGGGCAAGACACTTAACCTCTCTGAGCTTCCACCTGCATTTCTCTAAATCAGTATAGTAATAATCTGCCTCAAGGAATTGTAGGAGGCTCCTTTGAGATAAGATATGCTCCCTGGCTAGTGGCTCAGTGGATAGGTGCCAGCTGGTTCGATTTCCAGTCAGGGCACATAACCAGGTTGCAAGCCAGGTCTCCAGCCAGGTCCTTAGCTGGAGGCAGATGATGTTTCTCTCCCTCTCTGCCTGTCTCCCTTCCCTACTCTCTAATGATAATAAATTAAAATCTTAAAAAAAAGAAAAAGATGAGATAAGATACGCTGAACCTGGCCTGGTTCAAGTGTCATCCTGTTACACCAAAGTTGCGGGTTTAATCCCTGACCCAGGGTACGTAGAAGAATCAACCAATTAATGTATAAATAAGTAGAACAACAAATCAATATTTGTCTCTCTATCTTTAAAAAATTGCTGAGTAGGAGCTCACAAAAGGTTTACACTCTTGAATGCTCCAGAAATGAGAAAGCACGCTCAATGAATCTGACTACTGTTGGGGTGGAAAATGGAACATGGTGGCCTTGTGGCCTTGGCCTTGACTGCCCCTTGATCTTCTCTTCTGTTATATGGGGACTTTGGTGACTATGACCTGCGGTAATGCAGAGAGAGCTTGGGCACAGAGCCTGGTACTCACTCAGAGGGAATCAGAGAGAAAGGTTTGACCCTCTGTGTTCCCCCCTGTACAGGGAGAAGGCTGGGCTCCAGCTCTGAGTCATCAGTGAGTTCTGACCTTTCCCAGGTGGCGGTCAGAGCTGCTGCCACATTGGCTCACCTGCAGGCAGCAATGACTGGTGGGATTGTTGGGCTCTGGGGAGAGGAGGAAACTCCGCCCTTGGAGACCTGCTCCAGGCTTTACATCAGGGTGTCAGGTTGTCAGGGACTCAGGTGACATCTTCCCTCTTTCTGTTTAAATAAGTGTTTATACTGTCCCCATCCCACGTTCATGGTTGGTAGTAAAATAAAGCCTCAGGCCACAGAGGTTCAGAGCAGGAGGTTCTGACCCATCATTTCCCCCTAGTCACCCACAGGAATGCTTCCTGAACTCCAGAAAAACTAAATACTATTGGGTCAGAGGGGAAAAATTGCCACCAGCTATTCCTACCTGGAATTGCAGTCGTATTTATGAAGAACCCACAGTCCGAAGTGCTGATTCACCTTAGAGTACACCCTCAGCTCCAAGCCAAAATGCCATGGTTCTTGTACTCACCCCCGGTGCAACTCTGAGCTGGCTGTGCCCCTCTCAGCCTCATTTTCTCCAGTCTGTGACACTGGGGGATGGGGGAGAATGTGTTACAGTGGGTTTCACCCTGTCTGCAAAGGCTGCAGTGGCAGACTGACAATCAGGTGGTGAGTTCCCTGTCCCTGGCAGTGGTTAAGAATTTATATATAGATTGGATGACCACTTGATGATCCAGGTAGGTCCCTTGGAGCCACCAAATGTGGTTCTGGTCCTGGGAGGACAGTGGCAATAGTATAAAGTGGTATCTAGTATGAATAATTAAAATTGTGAGCATTTTATCCTCTAACCATGTGCCTTTGCCTTAAACATGGTCCTACCCCTACCCCACCCCACATCACAGAGCCTGGCACAGGAAGTAGGGGAAGTGAGAGTCTATAGGCACTTTTCCCCAGGACTGCTCTGGTTGCCCTTCGCCCTAGAAGGGAAGGCAGCCCTGGCCTTTTCAGGGTAGAGATAGTTCCTAAGCCACTTTTTTTTTTTGAGGGGGGTAGATTCTGCAGCCCCAGCCTGAACCAGAGATGTGGGTTTTCAATTACACAATTAAATGCACAATTAGGCATAATTACCAGTGCTCAGAGCCCGAGACTGCTCATAATAGGCGTGTAATCTACTGCAGCCTCTGTTTATACTACTCAGTGCGCTCCCTAATGATGCCAGGATGCCTTCACACTGCACTGTTGCCATGGAGATGAGCCCGCCGCCACCATGCAGGGCTGACAAATGGTGTTCTGGTCTGGGTCCCTGGATTGTTCCTGAGGTCTCTGCAGCCAGCCAGGTGGGCCAGAAAGGTGGGTCAGTCCTCTCTGCCTTCTGACACACACCCCTGGTTTGAGCCAGCCTTGGAGCCACCAGGGAGGACAGGAGAGGGGAGCATCAGCCTCTCCCCACCTCCTAGAGTCCTCGAGCCTTGAGTAGGATGGCCCAGGTGCTGTGAAAGGTCTTGTGGTTATCCATGCAAGCTGTGGTCTGGACAGGGGGCCCTGCCTACTGCTGGTTCCCACGGAGGTGTGGGTCTGCCGTGAACTGGCTCTGGGACGTTGGACAAGTCCTCATACTCCTCGGGGGCTCCGTTTCCCCTACGTGAAATGAACTGCAGGGTCTCCGCATGTGGTGTAGTCTAATAGAGGAGATTTATTGAGCACTTATGGCTCACTGCCTGCTGCTGTAACAGCTTCGCCTGTAGTGGCCCATCCACCCTCACTACACACCTTCTAGAAGCAGAATCTGAGGCTGCAGACATCCTGGCCCAACGCTGCCACTCCTGACATCTAACACAGGGCCTCACCCGTGTCATCTTATGTCTCTCACGCAGCAGCCCCATGGACTGTTGTTCTCCCCGCTTCCTACATGAGGGCTCTGAGGCTCAGAGGACTGAAATCATTTGCTAAAAGGCACCCAGCAGTGCAGGGGCAGAGCAGGTTCTGGCTAATGGCAAAGCCAGGATTCCTAACTGTGGCTTCTTAGTGGGAGTCATGAAGGGATAAAAAGATTTTCTTCCACAAGCACATACCAAGGATCACCATGATCCCACCTGGCCCGGCCCCAGCCACTGAGGAAGCAGGGAGTCCTGAGGTCCCTCAGACCCAGCACTTTGCTTTGACCTTGAAGGAAATTTTGGCCTCATTCTAACTGGCCTGGATGAACCTTCATAACATATAGTCATTCCCATTTAACAGATGAAGCAACTGAGGCTCAAGAAGCTCAAGTAGCTGAGCAGGCATCCTCACCCAGAGACCCTCTTTCTCACCAGGGGTCCCACCAGCATGGAGATGTGGGTGTTCCCCCTGCCACTTCCCTGGAGCCCCAGCTGCTTGTCCATTTCTTAGAGAATGAGGCATCTGGGTGAAAGGTTGATCGATCGGAGGCTGAGGGTGACGGTGCCCACCTGGCCTGCCTCAGGGTCCTGTCCCCCATTGACATCCTGATGCCTTGGTTCCTGAGGGGAGACTGTCAGACATTATCATTGTCCCCACTCTGTGCAGCTGGGAAGGCTAGGAATTGCCCAAGACGACAGCACCAGACAGTGGCAGAGTTGGGACTGGGACCCAAAACCAATTTAGAACACTTCCTGTTATCTTCATTTGACACCCCCACCCATTTTTTGGAGGGAGGGGCTTGGGGACCATGGTGCGTATGTTTGTGTTTCTATGTATGTATTCAAAACTGCACACGGCTCCGTGTCTAAGCATTTGTGGGGAAGACACCAGCACGTAGATTTGTGGATCAATAAACATCCCTTCCCGCTTCCTCCCTCTTCATTTATTCATGAACTCTGAACTCCTTGGCTCCAGAGAAACTGCCTGGAAGAAAGCAATTAGAGCATAATTAGAATCACTTCTATTATCAACTCTCAGCGGGAGGGGAAGGGGGGCTGCTAGGGTGTGGGGGTGGCCCCGGGAGTTCCCTTCAGCCCCAACTCCAGCAGCTGCCCATTCAGCTTCTGTTGGTGGAGCTCAGCCTCCCTAGGGTCCCGGGCACCAGGCTGCCTTCAGCAGGGCATGAGGACCTCATACCCAGAGGTATCCAAGCACTTGATAAGGCTCGGGAGGAGGGCTTGCGTATTAAGTTGGAGTAGATGATTTCTGAGTTCCTTCCATGCTGAGCTTCTCGGGTGCTCCCTGCCAGGGCTGAGCTGGGCATTGCAGGAAAGCTAAGAAGCTCAGAGCTTCTGCTTTCTAGAAAACATCCCAGTAGCAGGTTGTAGTGAGTGAAGGCTACAGTGACAACAGGAAATGTAAATTATGGGGAGGAAGCAATTACCAGACAGGACTCCATTTGTGGCCAGAGGATTGGTAGTAACAATCACAGTACCAGCAGTCAGTGTTTCTGGACTGTTTCTGACCCCAGGCCGCTGCTCTTCCCCACCAGATGTCCCACCAGCAGAGAGAGGTCACCCAGGAACCATGTCTCTCCCTTTTCCCTGCGAAAGGGAAAGACGAAGATGCAGGGAGGTGTCAGGCACTGTTTCTCACTTCAGATGAATTTCCTCAATCAGGCAGGAACTGTGGGTGGTAGATACTAATATTATTGCCAATGTGCACGTGAGGAAACAGGCCCAGGAAGTGGCAGTCTGCCCAAGGTTACACAGTGTTGGTACAGGACTGAAACCAGGCCTTTTGGACTCTAGAACCCTCATGCTTTGTGCTCCACCAGATTTGAAAGTGCAGTTTGCTCTCTTTTGAGCGTCAATTTGAGCCTTAAGTGTTCTGTGCTCCTGGTGGAGCTATTTAATGTGCCCTGTGCGTCAGTCTCCTGGCTGCTGGTAACACGTTGAATCCTCTTGTTCTTTTCCTCACTCTGTCAGCTGGAGAGAGGGTGGAAGAGCCCTGCCACGATCTGAGTCACTGTCCCCAAACTGGAGTCGCTGCCCCAAGAACCCGCCTGGCAAAGGAAGGTGAAGGCCTGGCAGCTGAGGGTCTCAGGCCCCTTGAGAGAGGGTCCCCATGGATTCAGGAGCTCCTGCTATAACCAAGGAAATAGCTCCTGGCCTTTAGGCTGTGACAAGGAAGGTGTGGCTTCATGACTGGAAGCTGCCCTCCATCCCCCCCACTCCAGCCCAAAGGGACAGAGGAGGAGATGAAGGGCTAGATGCAGTCAGAGGGGCACTGTGGGGCCAGTGGGGCTCCCTCCTGGGAGCAGGGATGGGGTCCCTGGGAACATCCAGGCTCCTTGCTTCCCTTACCCGGCCCCACCAGAGAGAGGGGAGGTTACCGTGATAACCACTTCCCCTTCACTGACCCTCCGTAAGGAGCTGTCCCCTTTCTCCCAGTGACAGGTGGTTACCCTGGCAACAGGCCCTGTACCCAGCAGGGGTCTCTGACTTCCCAGTCTCTGACTTTCCTTGCTGCCATGCAGCAGCTGTCTGTCTAGTTAGAGGTGAAAGTCCAAGTGGGGCTTTCAGCTCTCAGCTGGGAGCCTTTTACCAGCCCCTTCACAACTGCCCAGTGATCGCAATAAGGTGCCGATCTGAAGTTCTGATCTACCCCCTCTCCACGAATTTATAACCTGTCTAAGGCTCCTCTTTGCCTTCAAGAGGTAGTATAACTAGGGGTAGGTGTGAGCATGCATCAGAAACAGCT
The DNA here is from genome assembly GCA_004026585.1 of Noctilio leporinus. NCBI lineage: Eukaryota > Metazoa > Chordata > Mammalia > Chiroptera > Noctilionidae > Noctilio > Noctilio leporinus. The sequence continues at coordinate 240,224 of PVIW01001087.1, read as the reverse complement.
AGAGCACTTATTAAAATACACATTTGGGGGCCTTTTCCTAATTTTTTGATTTAGTAGGTCTGAGAATTTGCTTTTCTATCAAGTTTCAAGGTGTGCTGATGCTGCTGGTCTGGGGACCACACATTGAGGATTAGTGGTCTCCAGTGGGACACCAGGTTGTCTGCCTGGCCTGCCAGCCCTGTTGCTAACCACCTCCAGGCCCTGAGCTTAGGCTACCAGCTGCACCTCACACCTCAGTGCTTTTGCATATGCTGTTCTGGCCTCTGCAAGTCCTTTTCCCTCTGTACCTTTTTAATGCCAGGTAACCCATTATTTCCTCTCGGGGGCTTCTCTGTATTCTGCAGCCCCCACACACTGATGTCTTCTTTCTGGCTCTGGCAACACCTTGCTCCCACTGCCTCCATTATTGCAGGCACCATACTGCTGGAATTTTTTCCTACTTCCCTGTGAACTCTCTCTCCCTTGATTGAATTCTTTGAGGCCTGGAGAAGTGTCTGAGGCATTTGGATGCAGGGCCTGGCCATCAGAGGCCCTCAGTGGCCATCAGTGGATGTGTGGTGCTTGATGAACCCCACGAGCAGGAGGAAAACCCAGGTGAACAGTCGCAGAGTTTCATGTACTCAGCCAGCCTAATATTTATTGTTGCTTACTCTGGGCCAGGCACTGTGCTAGGGGCTAGGGGTTTGGTGGTGTGGAAGGCCCAGTCCCTGCCCCTGTGAGCTCAACACTGTCAGTGATCACATTGGGATATGGCCAGCGCTATACAGGAGAAGATGGTGAAGGATCTGGGTGTTACAAAGAAGGCTTCTTAGAGACAGTGGTCAGTGGGGAGCGGAACAGTCTGCAAGCAAAGCACGAACCTGTGCGCAGACCTTACTGCATTGACTCCCCACTGCAACCCTACCAGGCAGAAACTGTCATCCCTGTTTTACAGACGAGCTAATGGGACCCAAGAGGGAAATTCACTGGGCCATGTGGCAGAGCAGAGGTTTGCCGGGATTCCAACACTAAATCCCAATTGCTCTGTGTCCCTCTGCAGTGCCCCCAGAGCCCAGGCACCTGTGCGGCCTGAAACCCTGGTTTGGGAACCTGCCTACAGTGAGGATTTACAAGGTTACTCATGACAAATTCCAGAGTCCCCTATCCAGTCAACTCCAAGCCTACTTTCAGGACCTGCCAGGGCTTCTCTAGAGCCTGGGTGGCTGGTGTGTGCACCCCTAGCCCCAGGGAAAAAAGCCAATTTGTGGGGGAGAGGGAAGGTGTGGGTGTTACCTGCATGTGTCCAGACTTGTGTATGAGGCCCCTGCCCAGAAGGAAGCTGGAAGTGGCAATGCTGGCTGGAGCTGGAAGAGGCTACTGTCTTAAAACTCTGAGGGGCCAAATAAGTTTACAATCACAGCCTGGCCTCCCAGACCATTATGTCTAGGTAAAGATAGACTATATATAGAACTTTTTTTTTTTTTTTAGATTTTATTTATTATTTTCAGAGGGCCAGGCAGGGAGATAAGCATCAATGTATGGTTGCCTTTCACCTGCCTCCAGCTACAAACCTGGTTGGAGACCTGGCTTGCAACCTGATAATGTGCCCTGGCTGGGAATTGGACCAGCAACCTTTGTGTTTGCAGGCCAGCGCCAATCCCCTGAGCCACCAGCCAGGGCTGATAGAGCATATTTTATTTAAGAGTTTGTTAGTTGAGTTTGTACTTAAATATCTAGACACTCTGGTTTGGGTCCTGGAGACCCCCAGTGTTAGAGAAAAGGGTCTGGACATGTTGTGCAGGCGGCAGCTCCCAGGTGCCTGATCTGTCCCCCAGGGGCTCCGGCTGCTCCAGCCTGTCACTGCCTGCCTGCTGTCAGCAGCCCCATGTGCTGTCTGAGTAGGCTGCTGTCCCTGAGCTGCTACAAGCTGTCATCCCAAGATAGACCAGCAGGGACACAGGAATCTCCCACTAAAGTGAAAGACTGTCTGGGGCCCATCCTGGACATCACACCGTAGTTGTCAGCTGTGACAGGCTAGGCTGATTGCCCCGACCCCAGGCCCAATGGGACAGGATTGGGGTGGGAGGGAAGGGGGGACATGGTTTATCAAGGCCTGCACCAGGCCATGTTGAGACATCCTGTTTCTGCTGCTCTTAGGAGTGTGAGCACAGTCAAGGTGCTCAGCCTCTCTGAGATGAAATTTTTTCATCTAAAATGCCTCTTAGGGCTACTGAGCAAACTCAGTGAGAGAGTCTATGAAAAGCACTCAGCACAGCACCTGGCACTTAGCCAATGCTTAGACCGTGGTAGCTGCTGTAATTATGGGTAACAGGAATCACAAGCGGCCCTTGGAAGGTGGTGTGTGTAGAAGGCACACAGCCATGACTGTTGAGTGGGAGGTTCCCAGGCAGAGGATCCTGGACATTGGGAGCCAGAGAGTCCCCAGAAAATATCCCTCCAGCCCTTTGAACAGATAGGTCCACAGAAGCCCAAGGAGGGACCCAGCAACAGGGATCTTCATGGACTGTTCTAGGAAGTGGGCTGATACCACTTCTGGGAAGAATTGCAGTTGGGTGTATAATTTCAGACAAAAATACCCTGAATAAAAATAAACACCCCCAGATGGGTTGGAGTGGTCCGCTCCTATGTTCAGTTCTGGGCAGCCATGAGCAAGTCTGCAACTTGAACCCTTCCCCATGGTCTCGATGTTTCCAGGCAGACGTGAGGAAGCAGTGGCGAAGGAGCCCATCCATCCAGGAGGCACCACAACATACATCATAATGCCACACACACATCCCCAGGAGATGAGGCTGGAACCCCACTCTGACACCTGGTGACCTCAAGAAAGGGCCTCACTCTCCCCCCTGCAAAATGGGGACAGCTACCCTAGCAGGATAGTAAGTCCATTTCTCATGGGCACTGGGGCCAAAGACCTGGTTCAAATCACTAGCAGCCATGTGACCTTGGGCAGTTCTCTTCCAGATTCTTGTTTCCCACTGAGAAGCCAGGAGGATCTCCGTCTCTACCTGGCATGTTTTCTGTGAGGATTAAATGAATCAAAGCCATCTCAGCAGTCAAGAGATACTTGGCATATAATGCGTTCACTATTATCACCGGTGGTAAAATGAAAGGCCACCTGTAAAGTGCTCTGCTCAGCGTATACACATAGTAGGCACTCACTTGAGAACGGTTTCTTCCTGTTCCTTCCTCCTGTGAACCCCAGGCCCCGAGATCAGGCAGGGACCCAGTTCTTAGGAGGGGTCTTCCCTCCACCCTCACTTCCACAGCCCACTTCTTCCTCCAACAGGCTCTGGCCCAGGGCCAGGAAGCGATTGCCGATTGCCGGAGTCAGCTCCGCTCCCTCTTCTCAGCTCCTCTGCCCTCCCTTTCATCTTCTGCCAGCGTGGGGGCTGCTGGCCCGGGGATGGTTGATGAGAAGTCTCCTGGGGGCTGCAGTATCTGTTAAGAGCCTGGGCTCTGGAGTCAGACCCACCTGAGTTGGCCACAGCTCTGCCCCCTTTCCAGCTCTGAGATCTTAGGCTGTGCTCCCCTCTCCAGAACTGGGGCGGTGACCCACCCCTCACTTGGGGTTGAGGGCTAATTAGAATGACGCACACAAAGCTTTTGGCCCTGAGCCTGAAACTGTACGTATGCACAAGATATTAGCCATCGTTATTAATACCAGCATTAAAGCGCTGAGGCAGGCACTTAAGGGAAATTCTCCAGTGCAGTTCCCTGGCAGGGGGTGGGGGGATGGAGCGTACCCCCTCAGGGGCCAGGGCTGGGCCCTGCACAGGGCCTCTCCTTCACCCCTTCTCACTGGCCCCAGATGAACTCTGCCCTGGCCCTCTTTTGGGCTAGACCAGAACAGAGCACCCCTACCCCTCAGAACCGACAGATTACCGGGAAAGAAAAAGGAAGACAGGATGGAGGGATGACAGTCCTTCCATTCATTATGCCTTTGTGCCACAGATGAATCAGAGCAGGAAACCTGCACACAGTAGCAGAACTTTCCCGTGCTGGAGAGAAAGGGCAGTGCCAAGGGAAGGACACCAGGCTGGCAGGCCCCCTGCTTCACCTCTTGGTACCTCAGTGTCCATCTGTCCGATGGGGCTAGTCCCACCCTACGGTGGTGGCATAAATCACAAACTGAGCTGTGAAGACCTGGTTAGATGCGGGTAGCTGTGTGATTCTCCACTGGAAGGAGAGTCAGGGAAGCTGGGATGGGAGCCAAGGCTGGGACGATAATGGAAGAGGAAGGGGAATCCGGAAGCTCCCGAGGAGGGGCTCCTGACACCCACCACTGTTGCTAGGCAGACTTCCCCACCTGGCCCTTAGTCAGGAGGAAAGTCAGAAGTGCTTGCTGTTGCCATAGCAAAGAGGCTGGTTTTCATCAGTATTTTCTTCTTGGGAGCTTCAGTAGAGGAGGGGCCACTAAATAAGTCCGGGAATTGGATTTCTTTTCCTATCAGGTCACATCAAGAGTGGCTCAGCCTAGAGAAATGACCTCCCAACTCCTTTCCAGATATTGACTGGAAGCACTTGACCTGGTACCTCTGGTGTGACACTTGACTGAAGGAGGCACTCAGAGGGCTTGGTGGCCCCTCTCCAGCTGTAGAAGCTGTTTTCCCGCTCAGCTTCCAACCCTGCCACATTGGCACCTGGCCATGGGACGCAAAAACCCTTCCACCCCTCCCCGCTGTTGCCTATTTCCCTCTGTTTCCCCTGCCGTAGCCATGGGGATCTTTTCTGGATCCTTCTACTTGCCAGGCTCCCTCCCACGCACGACACGAACATTGCACACATGCTCTCCTCCTCCCCAACCTTTTCCCCTCGATAACCACTCTTCCTTCAGACCATTTCCTCTGCAAAGCCTTCCCTGGCCAATTTTATCATAACCTGCTCTTGGCACCTCTCCTTCAGAGCACTTACAACCGCAGTGTTGTGCTCTGTGTGTGTGTGTGTGTGTGTGTGTGTGTGTGTGTGTGTTTGGTTTTCTCTCCCCTCTCCCCCCCCACTGAATGAAAGCTCCATGAAGACAAGAGCTGTGTCTGAGATTTTCTCCTCTTTTTCCTCCTCCTTCTTTTCCTTCTCCTTATTCTTTATTGAAGTATGATTCATATACCATAAAATTCACCATTTTATTTTTTAAATATTTATTTATTTTTTTTTTTTTTAAAAAGATTTTATTTCATTATTTTTAGAAAGAGTGGAAGGGAGAGAGGCAGAGAGGGAGAGAGACATCAATGTATGGTTGCCTTTCACCTGCCTCCAGCCACAGACCTGACTGGAGACCTGGTTTGCAACCTGGTTATGTGCCCTGGCTGGGGAATCGAACCTGCGACCTTTGGGTTCGCAGGCCGGCACTTTATCTACTGTGCTATTTATTTATTTATAGAGATGGGGAAGGAAGGGAGAAAGAGAGGGAGGGAAACATCACATCCATCTGTTGCCTCTCACCCAGGTCTATGCCCCAACTGGGAATTGAACTGGTGACCTTCAGCTTAAAGGCCAGCACCCAATCCCCAGTCAGGGCAAAATTCATTATTTTAGAGTATAAGAATCAGTGGTTTCTATTATGTTCACAGAATATGTGCAATCATCACCACTATCTAACTCCAGAATATTTTCATCCCTCCAAAAAAAACCCTCAAACCCATTAGCAGTTACTCCCCCACTTCACCACCTGCCAGCCTTTGGCTACCACTAATCTACTTTCTGTCTTTCTGGATTGGCCTATTCTGGACATTTTGTATAGGTAGAATCATAAAATATGTGGTCCTTTGTGACTAGCTTCTTTCACCCAGCATGATGTTTTTAAGATTCATTCATGTTGTGGCCTGCGTCAGTACTTTGCTCCTTTTTATGGCTTTACTAATCCACATGCGGGCATATCACATTTTGTCTGTCCATCAGTCAGTTCTTTCCACTTTTTGGCCACTGTGAATGATGCTGCCATGAGCATTCCTGTAGCAGTTCTGTGTGAACTCTGTTGTCAGTTCTCAGGTGTACACTAGAAAGAAATTGCTGGGCTATATGATAACGATGTTTAATTTCTGAAGGAACCAGCCTATCTTCCACAGCAGCTGCACCATTTTACACTCCCACCATCAGTGCATGAGGATTTCACTTTCTATACCCTTACCCAAATTTGTCATCTGCCTTTTTATTTTAGCTATCCTTGTTGGTGTAAAGAAGTATCTCTGGTTTTGATTTTTATTTCCCTATTGACTAATGATGTTCAGTTTTTCATGTGCTTATCAGCCATTTGTATATCTTCTTTGGAGAAATGTCTATTCAAATCTTTTGCCCGTTTTTTTAGTTGGGTTGTTTATTATTTTATAGTTGAGTAGTAAGAGTTCTTAATTATTCAGGATTCTAGACCCTTATCACATCGATGATTTGCAAATATTTTCTCCCATTCTGTGTGTTGACTTTTCACTATCTTAATAGTATCCTTTGAGGTTCAAACGTTTTTTATTTTGACACTGCCTAATTTATCTAGTTTTTCTTTGGCTGTTTGTGCTTTTACTGCTTAGATATGCAATAGGTATATCTAAGGCATGCCTATTGCAAAGTTCCTTAGATTTATGCCTACAGTTTCTTCTAACAGTTTTGCAGTTTTAGCTCTTACAATAGGTCTGTGATACATTTTGAGTTAGTTTTTGTATGTGGTGTGAGGTAGGAGTCCAACTTAATTCCTTTGCATGTGGATATGTGTAGGTGTCCTGGCACAATTTGTTGAAAAGACTTTGCTTTCTCCATTAAATGGTTTTGGTTGGAAGTCAACTAGCTCTAAATATATGGGTTTATTTTTGGATTCCCAATTCTATTTCATTAATCTATATACCTAACCTTATGTCAATACCATACTGTTTGATTACCGTAGCATCATCGTACATTTTGAAATCAAGAAGCCAAAGTCCTCCAACTTTGTTCTTTTTCAGGATTATTTTTGCTATTCTGGGTCCCTTGTGTTTCCATATGAATTTTAGGAATAGCTTATCTATTTCTAGAAAAAAATAAAAGGTAGCTGGGATTTTTTTTTTTTTTTAAGATTTTATTTCATTATTTTTAGAAAGAGGGAGAGGTGGAGAGGGAGAGAGACATCACTGTATGGTTGTGTTTCACCTGCCTCCAGCCACAGACCTGATTGGAGACCTGGTTTGCAACCTGGTTATGTGCCCTGGCTGGGGAATCGAACCTGCGACCTTTGGGTTCGCAGGCCGGCGCCTTATCCACTGTTAGCTGGGATTTTGACAGAGATTGTATTGAATCTATAATCGATTTGGGAATATTGCCACCTTAACAATATTCCAGTTTGTTCCCTTAACAGTATCCAATCCATGAACACTGAATGCCTGCCTTTCTATTTGTTTAATTTCTTTCAACAATATTTGTAATTTTCAGTATATGAATCTTTCACCACCTCGATTAAATTTATTCTAAGTGTTTCATTCTTTTTGATGCAATTGTGAATGATATTTTCTTAATTCAATTTTGGCTTGTTCATTGCTAATGTATTGAACTACATCTTGGATCTTGCAGCATTGCTGATCTAACTTAGTAGCTCGTAAGTTTTTTATAGATTCTTTAGGGTTTTCTATGTACAAGATCATGCCGTCTGCATATAGATCTAGTTTTAGTGCTTCCTTTTCAACTCAGGCGCCTTTGATTGATGTCTTTTTCTTGCCTAATTGTCCTGGCTAGCACCTTCAATGCAATGTTGAATAGAAGTGAGGAGAGCAGACATTCTTGCCTTGTTCCTGAATTTAGGTGGAACACTTTCAGACTTGCACCTTTGAATATATTGTTAAATGTGGATTTTTTATACATTCCCTTAACCAATTTGAAAAAGTTTCCTTTGGGTCCCATTGTCTTTTTTCTTTTTCTTTTTTTAAATTTTTTATTTCATTGTTTTTAGAAAGAGGGGAAGGGAGAGAGGCAGAAAGGGAGAGAGACATCAATGTATGGTTGCTTTTCACCTGCCTCCAGCCACAGACCTGGCTGGAGACCTGGTTTGCAACCTGGTTATGTGCCCTGGCTGGGGAATCGAACCTGCGACGTTTGGGTTTGCAGGCTGGCACCTTATCCACTGTGCTACCAGCCAGGGCCGGGTCCCATTTTCTTGAGTGTTTATATCATGAAAGGGGCTGTGTCTTTCTTTGCTTTTGCTTGCAAAAAAAGTATCTTTAATATCTAGTATTGTGACTACTAATGGCCAGTAGAGCCAATCTTCTCAAGACCCTTCCTACAATGACTCTAGCTGTCAATGTCCTTGACCTCAGGCTTGGATCCTTTCTTTTCACTCCTCTCAGCCTTATCCTGGCCTAGACTTAAGTTCTGATATAAATCATTCCCATTTCAGATGAGAAAACAGCCTCATCCATGCTGAGGGGCTTACTAGCCATGTGACCTCTAAGTGGTGGAGATGGGATTCCCTTCCAGTCTGAGAGCATCTCAGATTGCAGATCCTGTACCTGCCAGGATGGGGAAGAGGTCCTTAAGCCACAGGACACAGGTGATGTGCATCTGTGCAGAACATTGATTCTATTCTGATTTCTGGGGAAATGAACTGGAGAGGAGGCTATATTTCAGAGTGGAATGCTGGATGCATATCTTTGAAGATAAAGCAGACTCGCAGAAGAATCCTCTCTTACAGCTGTGGGGGATGCTCAGGTGGGAAGGAGGTGGGGTCTGAACATTGCTGTGCTGCTACTCTGGGCTCGGTTGGAACTGAAAGTGTGAGCCCTGGGGGGTGCTCCTCTATGAGGGGAGAACTTGATGGTTCGGTTCCTTGATCTCCACCCAGATGGCCCCTCATCCCCATCTGAAATGTTCCTCTTGGAGGGCTCCCTCTTCCCAGGCCTTCACTACCCACTCCAGAGCCTGCCTGCTGGGAGTCTCAGTCTCTGGGGCTAGGGACTGGGGATGCCCCAGCACTTTGGAGATGGACATATGGGCAGAGGTAGAGTGGACACTGCCAAGAAGGTGGGAGTCCTGGGAGAGTGGTGCCCCGAGCAAGGAAGGCCTCAGCATCTCCACCTGATGTCCCACCTCCAGTCCGCCCTCCACTCCCCCACCCGCCAGCCGGAGAGCCCATAGTTAAAGCACCCGGTTTCTGTGCCCCTCTGCTCCTAGGGCCAGTGGGATAAAGCTCTGGGTCTGCGGCCAAGTTTCAGGTCTTTACCGCCTGCCACCCCTCATGTCATTCAGAGCCACCCCAGGCCCCCAAGTTGTCCACACGCTACCACATCTGGGGTAACCAACCTGTCCTCGTTTTCCTGGAACTTTTTATTTCTTTTTAAGTTGATTGGAGGGAGGGAAAGAGCAAAAGAAGGAAGGAGGAAGGAAGGTAGAGAGGGAGAGAACATCAATTTGTTGTTTCATTTATGCATTCATTGGTTGGTTCTTGTATGTGCCCTGACCAAGGATCAAACTCTCAACCTTGGCGTATCAGGATGGTGCTCTAACCAACTGAGCTACCTGACCAGGATTTTGCCTGGCACTTCTGGATTTTATTCTTTAAAGTGCTGCACCCCAAGAACCACTGGCCTAGACAAACCAGAATCTCTTGCTTGCTCACTCCTCAACATTTTGTCCATGCTCATTTGTCCCCTAGTAATTTCTTCTTTATTTTGTTTCTCATAAAAGTATTACCCCTCCATGTAAAACCTTACAGAAATAGTTCTGGTTGATTCTCAAAGACCCATCCCCTGCCCCCAATCCTAGTCTCCAGAGTTAACAGTTTCTTATGCACAAAAATAGGACCATACCACTCAAGTGGCCCTGCTGCCTGCCTTTCCCCTCCACCCAGCTTGGTCCTCTTTCCAGACCCCATTATAATTGCTGCATTGTGTTCCATCCTGTGGAGGTGCCATATTTTATTGTGAGTCCTTCTTAGGGACATCCAGAGTGTTACTGGTATTTCATTATTATAGTCAGTTCAAGGCTAAATTTAAATATCACCTCCTCTATAAAACCTTCCTTGACCTTCCAGGTAGTCTCAGGTATTTTTCTCATTACTGTCATTACTGAAATAATAATAGTTAATATTTATAGAGTGCTTACTATATCAGGGACTTGACATATATTATCTCATTTAATTGTCACACCAACGCTAGGAATTGTGGAGACCGTTTATCTCCATTTTACAGATGGGGAGACTTAGGCTCATCTGGGTGATAAACCCAAGCGGTCTGACTCCAGAGGACCCCCCCTGCCCCATGCCCCTGAACTGCCCTTCATGGCCTCCAAAGAGTGTACTGGAGTGGGTGGTGCGGGTCAGATGGTCCATGCTCCCTGGCTGCCCATCAGCAAAAGGGCGAAGCCTAGAGATGAAAGGCCAAAGCTGGTAGCCTCCAGCTTCCAATCCACTTTCTGCCAGAACCCAGAAATCAATGGGAGTAGGGCCTGGTAGGAGGAGGGTAGCATAGTTACCCTAGATCCAAGGTGCAAGCTCTACTGGGCTCCTGCTGGCTTCTCTGGATCTGTAAGGGGGGTTCTGCCTGCAGACAGAAAGCAGGGAGTTCCAGGAGTGGAGGCTGGGAGTTGGTGGGGACAGAGTGGGCTTGGGAGTGATGGAGACCTGTCAGTCTTTTCAACAACTGTGTGAAGCAGGCATCCTCTCCCATTCTACAGAGGAGGAGACTGAGTCACAAAGAGTTACTGGTCTGCAGGTCCTTCCCTGCACTCCCACACTGCCTTCCACTGTGCAGCTGTGGGTTTGGACCAGATGGTGCATGAAGAGATAAGCCCTGTGAGATGGAGGGACCCTTTGAATTTTTTTAGACTGACCTTGGTATCACCCTGGGCTGCCAGGCCCAGGGTTTATGTAAATTAATGTAGATATATGCTAATTAGGCCACTACCAATCCCATCTTTCTAATGGAGCTGCCAGTTCAGAGGTGGGGTGAGATAGATCTGCCTGGGAGGGGCCCGAGGAGCCCTCCAGCTGGGAATGGGTCAGCAGTCACTGGAGTGGGGTTGCCATGGAAACTGAGGCCAAGCCCTAGTGGCTGCCTCCTGACAGGACCAGGGCTGGCCACATCAGCCCTCTGAGACAGTCCTGGGCCTCCCTAACAGCTCCAAGCTGGTCTCTGAGGACTAATTACCCGGAAGGTGGTGACCAGCTGCTCCCTGGCTCCCGGGGCCCCACTGAGGTAGAGGGCTGGGCCACAGCGGGAGGGTGTGAAAAAGGACAGATGGCAGTCTGGGGGCTTGGGGCCAACTGTCCTGAGGAGGAAGGAGCAGGACTGTCAGGGGTGAGATTTCCAAGTGCCGGGGCATGCAAACAGGCTCCGGAGCAAGTCTGAGGGAGCTTCAGCTCTACTGTGTGTCTTGGGCAAGCCTTTCTCTTCCCTGGGCCTTGTCTATCCAAGGGACAGGGTTAGGGATATGATTTGAATGTGAGGGGTTATAAACAGTAGGTGCGCAATAAATGGGTACAATTCTAAGACCCATTGAGAGACAGTATTGATCTTCGGGGAAAATTTTTGTTTTCTAATGGGAAGGAATTTTCCCTCTTCTTGTCCTCTTCTGCTTCCCCTGCTGTCTGGGCTGGGGCAGGTCCCTAATATACGCACTGAGGAAGGGACAGGCGGGACTGTCATCCACGAGGACAGGAGCTAGGCTGTCGCTAGTCACTGCTGAGTTCTCGGCACTTAGCACACGAAGGGCACTCGAGAACTATTTGTAGACTGAATGAGTGAACAGATGTGAGTACTCAGAACAGTAGCTGGCACTAATTGGAGATTAATGAATGTTAGCTGTTACATCACTGCCCACGGGAGGCTGGGCTGGGTGACTCACGAGAGGCACTTGATCCAGAGCAGGCTCTGCCCCACCTCCGCTCTGTCCCTTCCTGTGCCCCTGTCTCTGGAGGGACAGTTGGCAGGTGGGAAGAGCAGTGGGTGTAAAGACAAGGGCTCAGATCTTCCTGTCTGAGTGATTTCAGGAAGATTCAGGTGACCGCTGCGTCCCCTCTATCAAACAACACGCTTCGGATTGAGGCAGCTGCACTGGGACTATGGGGAGAAGGCACCCTTGGCTGGTAGAACCGAGGGGAGGGAGGTGTGGGTCTTGTCATAGTCAGGTAGCGAAAGCAGAGCTGTGATGTCCCAGGCAGAACCTGGGGACAGGCTGTAGCAGGGATGGCAGAAACAGCTTCTGAAGCAAAAGGGCCATTCAGCTATCAGCAGAGGTCACAGGACCTGAAGGCTAAACTCCTGCAGGCACCAGCAGACCTACATAGTGGTATGGAGCTACAGATGTGCCCATGGTACAGATGAAAGCACTGAGGCACGGAGGAGGGGACCTCAGATCCTCTGAGCCACTCTTGTACTTCTTTTACATGCTCTAACTGATGGGTCAACATTTAAAAACAGTTTTTTGAAAAAACATAGTTCTGGCTCTGACTGGTGTGGCTCTGTTGGTTGGGCGTTGTACTGTAAACTGTAGGTCACCAGTTCGATTCCTGGTCAGGGCACATGCCTGGGTTGTGGGCCGGCCCTGTCCCCAGTTGAGGGCGGGCAAGAGGCCATCACACACGTTGGTGTTTCTCTTCCTCTTTCTCCCTCCCTTCCTCTCTTTCTAAAAATAAATAAATAAAATCTTTTTAAAAATAAAATATAACGTTGTTGTAAAAACATTTCTGGACTATAGAGGTGTGTATATTTAATGGTAAAAGTCTCCCCAACTTTCTATTCCCACTCCCTAGAGAGAGCTTCTCATGAGCTTCTCATAATCATTTGTTGTTTCCCTGGTTCTTGACTCTGCATTTATAGTCAAATGCTTTTCATGTGTGTCTCTTTTTTGGCTTTTTTTTTTTTATCACAAATAAAATCACTGTTCTTCACCTTTTTTTTTTTTTTTGCTTTGGCCATTCTCCAGCAGGATCTAGGCTGGGACAGAGAGAGATGGAAGGACTGTGGGAGCCCCTGAGAACAAAGGGATTGAGAGAGAGAGAGAGAGAGAGAGAGAGAATGTGTGTGTGTGTGTGTGTGTGTGTGTGTTAGGTGGGAAACCTAGCAGAGCTATCCCCATGATTGACTCCCAGCGGACTGTGGTATCTGTCTCTAGACTTGAACTCCCTGAGGCAGGAACCCCCACCAACTTGTTCATGATCACATACCCTGCACAGGGCCTGGCACATAGTATGTGCTCAAGAAACATTTGTTCAGTGAATTGCACCCCTGTGAAGCCCACACCCTGGCCCTGACAAAGACTACCTGGTCTCCATGACTGTATTCCTTTTAATCTCTCCCTGGGTATTTCTTTCAACTCCTGCTCACTGACGCCATGGACCCTGAAGATGGAGGCACAGCTTGGGGAGGGCAAGAAGACCCTCCCTTTAGACAAGTCACTACCCCTTTTAGCTGTCAGTTTGTTCACTTCCCTAATTAGGGGGTTGGGCCAGCAGATCTCCAGGGGTCCTTCCAGCTCTACCTTCTGTGGTTTCAACCCCACTCCCTCATTTCACGGATGAGGGGCTGAGTCGAGTTTAATTTTGTCAGCTGCCTCAGAAATCCATTGGGAAAAGGGGGGCTTGAGTTTAGGGATGCAGAAAAGGCTATTGCCATATCCTGAGCACCAGCGGTGTGCCAGGCACCGGTCTGAGAGCTTTACTTGCATTGTCTGCATCCTTAGGACATTTTCTAGAGGGGGAGAACTTGCCCAGGGTCACACGAGAACTGAGCTGGGGATGGGATTCAGGCATGCCTGATCCCCAGTGGGGACTCTTCCTGACTCATCCCTCTGAACTGAGGTCAACAAAAAGAGAGAATACCAGTCTGGACCAAACCCTTTTCTAGGACTACCTTCATGGGCCTTTCCCTCATCTTTTCTCAGATAGCCTGACTTCTGTGTCTAAGTCCCATGGCAAGAGGCCTGGAACTTTGACCAGGAAAGTAGTTGATGAGCAGAATTGGCTGGCAAGGGCTTAGGCACAAGAGACTTCTGATGGGTTTTGTGGCCCCAAGCCCAACCCCCTCCGTGCCCGCTCCTCCAGCCAGCGTCCTGGGGCTGGGATGGGCCCATCTCCATTATTCATTCCTTGCCCCCAACTTGGTGGTGGGCTCCTGGGGTTGGCGTCTAGACAGACAAGAGCATCCTACTGAGAACAGAGGCAGCCCTGACTGAGGGCCGAAGGTTTCCATGGCAACTGCATCCCCCTCAGCAGACAGCTACCAGATAAATAAATAATTAGAATGGGGGTGGGGAGGTAAGGGATGGGGGAGGGGCAGCAGGGGAACCTCTTGGAGGTGGAAGAGAAGAGTGGGTTAGCTTTGAAGTGGGGGAGGGTGCTGGCATTGCAGTGGCCAGGTGAAAGAAGACGGTGGAGGGAGAAACGTGGCCAGGCTTGTAAGAGATTCAGCAGATCTGAGAGCCAGGACTTGAACATGAAGGAGCAGGAGAGAGACCAGGGCCTAAAGTTGAGTTTTCTAGCTCATGCAGCTGGGCACATCATGGGGCCCCAAAGCCCTGGAAATGGACCGGGTTTGGGCATATTAAGTGCAGTCAATGAGGCCTGGGTAGGCGTGTGTTTGCTGAGACTGGGGGAGCTTGAAGACCGCTGGTATTTGATATTTAGAGGCTGGAGTGCATGTGAGGACTTGCTGCACTGGAGTGGCCAGGGACGGTGGAGAATGAGCTTCACTTTAGCACCTGCAGGGTTCCAGGCATGGCCCTAGTCACTCGACCTACAACAGTGAACATCGCAGGCAGAAATTCCTGCTCTCGGAGTTTGCTTTCTAATGCAGGAAATCGTAAATAAGCAGTGGGTAGTAGGTTAACCAATGAAAAGGGCCATAGAGAAAACAAGTGGAGAGGCACAGAGTTCCTCAGTGGAGTATAATTTTAAAAAATATTTTTTAAATTTATTTTCAGAGAGAGGAGAAAGGGAAAAAGAGAAGGAGAGAAGCATCGATGTGTGAGAGAAACATCCATCGGTTGCCTCTTGCGCACCCCTTACTGGGGCCCTGGGCTGCAACCCAGGCATGTGCCCCATAGGGCATCGAACCTGTGACCTTTCAGCTGGAAGGCTGTGCTCAGTCCACCAAGCCAGGCCAGTGAAGTGTAATTTTAAATAATGCTGACTGTCCTCGAAACTGTATGAGGAAGGTATTGCAAATCATTGCTTTTTTTTTGTTTTGTTTTGTTTTAAAGATTTTATTTCATTATTTTTAGAAAGAGGGGAAGGGAGAGAGGCAGAGAGGGAGACAAACATCAATGTATGGTTGTGTTTCACCTGCCTCCAGCCACAGACCTGACTGGAGAACTGGTTTGCAACCTTGTTATGTGCCCTGGCTGGGGAATCGAACCTGGGACCTTTGGGTTCGCAGGCCGGCGCCTTATCCACTGTGCTACCAGCCAGGGCCCATTGCCATTTTGTTAGTGAGAAAACCGAGGCACAGGGAGGTTAAGTGACTTGCCCTAACAGAGTTGTATAAAAACCAGTGTCACCAAGATGCTAACTCAGGCTCTGCTAACTTCTGGACCAAATTGTAGAAGCAGGTGGCAGGGAAGCTGAGGCAACCTTTAAACGAGTGTTGAGATGGATAAGGTTTTCGGTGGAAGGGGCTGAGAGGACTTTTTTTGGCTTGTTTGATTAATGGGAAAGGCTTGAGCACATGGAACCAGAAGGAAAGGTCCTGAGCAGGGAGGTGAAGTTTACAGGAAAGAGAGGACTATGGATGATGTGAACTCCCGAGAAGAAAGAAGGTGGGGTTCAGAGTGCAGGAGGGGAAATCGGCCTTGGTTAGGAGGAGGGTCAGCGCCTTAAATACAGCAGGTTAGACACGGGAGACAGTCCTCCCATTAGGGTTGAGGACAGTGAGAAGATCTGAAAATAGTCACTGGTGGTAGTGAGTTCCCCAGAGAAGGCCAGTAGGGTTGTGGGACAGCGTCAGGGTGCCTCTTGAGGCTAGTGATCAGGGATCTACAGTGGACCCAGCCTGCCTTCCTGGAGTGACTTCCTCCAGCAGAGCTTGGAAGCTTTACAGGCAGGGAAATCTGTTCTTTGGGTGTGTCTAGATGTGGGATTTTCCTGGCATTGTGTGATGAAAGGGCAGAGGAATACAAGAGTTTGGGTTGCAGGCAAAGTTGATGTTGAAATGAGGGATTGTGGGATCCCAGAGGTCAAGAGTTGGGATGTGAAGAACTGGGGAATGGGATAGAGTAAAGGGGTGGGGTTGAGACCTGATGCATTAGACAGGGCTCTTCATTGCCAAGGATGTTGGGAAGCCAGTTGGGTGCTCTGAGTGGGATTATTGAATTGGTGACTTTGGAGGCAGGGCAGTTATAGTTGATGACACAACCCAAAGAGTGACGGTAAATGAGAAGGAATGGAGGGAAAGGTCATGGGAGAGGAGTTTGAGAGACTGAGAGATTGGGGTGCTGGATGGAGTGGCCCCACATGTCAAATTTGACCAGAATGATGCACGGATGAAGCTCGCTTTCAAAGAAGGAGCAACTTGGAGGCCAGTGGATGAGGAGCCCCGTGGTGGAAGAGAGCAGCTAAGGGCACAGGGTTGTACAGTTCTGCAAGCAGCTTGGGGATCCCAGAGGATATCTGCTTCATCTTTGGGCTTGGGGAATATGGGTGAGAGAAGAGGAACAATCACTCGATAAGACTACAGAAAAACCGGCACCCTTAGGTGCAACACATAAGGGGTTGGGGAACCCCTCAGGGAAGGACCTGAGGCTATACGGACACTCACTGCTGTGGAAGGGCTCTCAGAAAAGGGACAGAGTGGCTGGATCAGAGAGGGCAGCACAAAGCCTTGAGGAGATGGGGGGCAGGGAGGACTATTGGGAAGGGATGTGGGACTTACTCTGTGGATAGGATCCAAAAAGGATCTTGTCCTCACTCCGGGACTGTGCTTGTCTGGGATACTGTATGGCTGGGGACTTGGCAGGCTCTGAGGCTCAGGGATTAACCCAAAGTCTCTGGGCGGCCTTGGTGATAGAACGACTTGACCAGATTCGAAATTTGAAAAAGGCGATCTGCAGGGGTGGTGGCCAGCCTCCCTCTTCCTGAAGCGCAGGGAGAAGGCTGCGTCAGTTGCCCACAGAAGCTTCCGTACCGGCCCACCTAGGAGACAGACTCAAGAAGCTAGCTTGACTCCACTTACAGTCTGACCAGGTAAAAATGTCCCCCGAATCGATTTTGTCTCTTGGTGAACATGCACCTGAAATTTTTGCAAAGGAGCAGGTTTCTCTTGTCTCCGCACAATTCACTCCTGTCATCAAAGTGAAAAAGACTCACCAAGGCTGGTTATGACTGACAACCACCGAAGCCCTCAGATATTATGTCTTAGCTGGTGCAGTCATTCCTCTGATGTTTTCATTCTTATCGGTATTTGTTAATTAGCTGCACATCACTGCAGCACAAGCAGGAGTTTTGTAATATTTGAATATTTGATTATTTATAAGACAGTGAATCTCAATTTTAAATATACTCTGTATATATATGTGTGTGTGTGTATGTGTGTGTGTGTGTGTGTGTGTAAATATATCTCTGCACTTACCTTTGGAGAAAGAGGTGACATCAGTCAGGTCTGGGCTGCAAAGCTGACTACGCTGTCCAATTTTCCTTCCATCTCCTCTGCTAGACTCTGCCTTCCCAAAGGCCAGAGACCACAGCTTAGTGACATCTGCATCGCAGTGCTAGCAGAGGGCCTGACACAGACTAAACGTTCCGTGACTAAATAACCAATGGACCCTGGATGGACGCGGGCATGTCAGATGTCGGAAGGATGGATAAGTGGATGTGCTTGGGGGCATAGATGAATGAGTGAGTGCATATTGTATGTGGGGATAGAGGGATGGCTGAGAGTGACAAGAACAGCTGTTCCATATTCAGTGGAAAGAGGTTGGGCCAGTCAGGAGGCCTTCCTAGAAAAGGAGAGGATTTTGCTGTGTTTTGAAGCCTAAGGAGGATTTGGATATAGGAAAAGGGAAATGAAGGTGAGACTTCAACTGTTACTTCAATCACAGGAGCTGACTTGGAATAAATGACTGAACCTGATCCTGGTAAATCTTCAGTACCAAACTAAGAAGCCTCATCTGTTAAGTCTTCCACAAATAAGCACCATTTATTAAGTCTAATTGCCTGTTAGTTTACATGATGTCTCCATATCCTCACAACAACTTCTCAGGGGAAGGATTATCTTCCCTTGATAGTTGAAGAAATAGGCTCAGAGAGGGAAAGTAATTTGCCCTAAGTCACACAGCAGAACTGCAAGTTGAACCTGAGTTTTAGTGACTCCTAAGCTTCTTTTTCTCTTGGTAACTATTTCATGCTGCCTACCCATCAGTGAGATCACAAGAACACAGAGGAGTGCTAAGCAGGGGCTGGAGTGGAAGTGGGGTGATGTCATATAGGTAGGTGTAGCCAGGCAGGGTGCCTCCCCAGCTACACTGTGAGCCTGGGAAACTGTCACAGCCCTTTATCCTCTGATGGCAACCTTCTTGCCAGGACCAGGTGCCAGCTGAGTTGAGAGCATCAGGTTGGACTCCAAACCAAACCACCAGGCTTCCTGAGGTCTAACAGAGTCAGGCCAGAAAGGAAAACAGAAGGGGGTGGAGCTTTTGGCAGGGGAGCAGCCTGAGGAGTTTCTCCCCAGGCTCAGCAGGCCATTGGAGTCCAAACCTGAAGGGCCTTTAGAGGTCATAAGTCCAGTGACCTCTAAGTATAGAAGACCCAGCAGGAAGGTGGCCTATTCAAGGTCACCCACAGTCAATGTCAGATTCTCAACTAGCACTACACCTCTTAATTCCCAGGCCACTGCCAACTGGAAAAGGTTCCATGTTGGTGCCAAGATGAGACAGGTGGCAGAGAAAGACATAATGGTTGCCTGGCTCAGCCACCAACCTACTGTGTAACCTTGGACAAGTCACTTCCCCTCTCTGAACTTCCTAATATCTTTCTCCAAAACGAGATAATGATCTCAGCTCTGCCTTTTTGCCAAGGAGTATCCAGGGAGAGATGAACTTGAAACACTCTTTACAATCTGCAGGGCCCTGGGATGGGAGGCACCAATAAGAGGCTTGCTGGCGCCAGGTGGGTGGGTGCCAGGGTGGAGCCCGCAGATTCCTGGGTCTCTGCCCAGCCTTGCCATCTGTATGGTAGCATCAGCTCCACCTCCTCCTGCCTCCCTGTCAGGAAAAAAGCTTCTGGGATATTTTCCCTTGATCAGAATCTTCCCCTTCTCTTCCCAGCCACACCCTTTTCTCTTCCCTTCGATTTTAATCAGGACTCTTGGTGGCAAGTGACAGAAATCACAAGTACACAGAGGGACAATTAGTTTTAGACATAGCTGGTTCCTTAATGATGTCACCATTCCCTGCTTGTTCATCTTCCTCACTCTCTCTGTCCCTTAGCTTTGGTGACTCTGGAGCAGGGCACACAGGGCGTGCCCAGCCTTGAACGGATCACTGTGTGTGGATTGTTTGGTTAGGCTTTGGTCACAAGCCCATTATGAAAGTTAAAAGGGGGCTCAACCCCACCCAGGCCATGTGGACTGAGTGTGTTGGGGGCAGCTTCCAAAACAAAGACATGGGTCCTGTCACCAGAAGAAGGAATATTGGTCAGTTAAGTTGGTTATTTTGCTCCTAAGTGTATCAGCTGAAAGATTGAACTAAGGGCTGCTAGAAAGGGAGTACTGATTGCATCCTGCATCAGTTAGCATTTGCTGCGTAACAAATCACTCCAAAATGTATTAAAAGAACTGTTTTAGTCAGCTCATGATTCTGTGGGTCAGCTGGAGATTCTTCTGGTCGGGGCTGTGTGTCCGTAATCAGCTGGTGGGTTGGCTGGCATCTGAATGAGCTAATATGGCCTCACTATGTGGTTGACTGGTTGTCCGCTGGGGTGCCTCGCTGCCTCTCCCTGTAGACTTTCATAATCTAACAGGTCAGCTCACAAGGCATTTCTCTGTTACAATTGTAACAAGTGAGCAAGTTCTAGTGTACAAGCATTTTTCAAGTCTTTACTCCTTGCTTGGAGTTTGCTTAGTTCCTGTTGGATAAAGCAAGTCACATGACCAAGCACAGAGTTGGTGTGGTTGGAATCTGCTAATGTGCAAGAAAACAGAAAAAAGAATTTGAGTGCAATTTTGCAATCTGCCACAGCTCCCTCAGGGTAGGGGAGTGACAAAAACCTCTCTTCTCTGTGGCCCATGGATCCCATAGGCCGTAGGCCAGGGAAACCTCCAGAGAGGGTGCCTTGGAAGAGGTGACTCAGACCCCTGGGGCCTCCAGGGCCAGAGCTCAGCCCTTGGGCAGAGCTGGGGAGGAGCCTGGATGCTGCCTCCACCAACTGAGGGCCCCTCATAAGGAAGGTACAAGTGGGAAGGGCTTCTTGGCAGGGAGACAGGTGTTCTGAACCCTGTTCCCATCCACCCTTCAGTCCATCCCAAAGTCATGATCAGGGCTCAAGTCTCCCCACCCCCAACACAGACACAGACTTGTCCCCACCTTCCAGCATCGCTTTGGAACTTCAGGGCTGGGATGGCCCTAAGATTTGTGCACAATAAGGCCAGGGTGCCTCATTACCATAATAACTGATGTCACCTCCTCCACAAGGTCAAGGAGAAGTCCCTGTCATTCCCTTTTAGGGGATGACTGTGGCCTCAGTCTGCTCTTTCCCACAGGTGGCTGCATTGGAGCGGCAGATCTTTGACTTCCTAGGCTACCAATGGGCTCCTATCCTAGCCAACTTCCTGCACATCATGGCCGTCATCCTGGGCATCTTCGGCACTGTGCAGTACCGCTCCCGGTACCTCATTCTGGTATGGCTTACTTGGCCCTCTCCCAAGCCAACCCTTTCTCCTCACCCCCACCCATCTCCCCCACTCCTCCAGCCAGAACTGCCCCCTACCCTGGGCACCCAGGCTCCTGCTCTGTTTTGTCTCCAGTCCTGTTGGCATGAATGTTCGAATCCCAATGCTTCTTTGTTCAGTGGAGACAAGGTTGATATTTTTGCTAAAGAATTTAGTGAGTGTCTGCCGCGTCATGCATTCCGCTAAGAGTCTTAAGTGCTTTATTGGATCTTTACAACAGCTCTGCAAGGTATATCATACCATCCCTACTTTCTAGAAGAGGAAATGCGTCTCAGAAAGGTTACGATGCTTCCTAAGGTCACACGCCTAGTAAGTGGCAGAGCCAAGACAAGAGTGTCAGATCCAGAGTGAAGGCTCTTGCTACGTCCCTGCACTGCCTCAGAAAGCTGGTGGGAAGAAGGAGCCCTGTCTTGTTTAGTTTCTCAGGTCGTTCCAGGAAAGCTTTGCTTTTGTCCCTTGAATTCATCAAGAATATAGCCTAGCCCTGGCTAGTATGGCTCAGTGGTTAAACACTGGACTGCAAACTGAAAGGTCGCTGGTTCAATTCCTGGTCAGGGTATATGCCTGGTTGCAGGCCAGGTCCCCATTTGGAGGTGTGTGAAAGAGGGAGCTGATGGATGTTACGCTCATGCATCGATGTTTCTCTCCCTCTCTTCCTCCCTTTCCCCCTGTCTAAAAAATAACTAAATCTTTAAAAAAATAATAGTAATAAAAGAATATGGTCTAGCCTTGACCAGGTGGCTCACTTGGTTGGAGCATCATCCTATACACCAAAAAGGTTGTGGGTTAGATCCCTAATTGAAAAGCATAAGGGAAGCAACCAATCCATATTTCTCTCTCTTCCACTGTCTCCAAAATCAATAAGAATATCCTTGGGTAAGGATTTAAAAAAAAAAAAAAAAAAAAGAATATAATCGAGAGTGGCTTCAAGGTCAGTACCTGTATGCCCATACCAGGGGTGGATTGTGTCCCTGGCTCCTTCCTCCTACTTCCTTTTTCTAAGTCCTGGTCCTTGATGGTCTCAGTCAGGCTCCTTTTTCAGCTCACTTTTGTCCACTGCTCTTCCTTAGTGACCCATTCTCACACTTCTCTGGAGGGAAAAAGCTTTTTAGTAGATTTACTACAGAAATGCTTGAAACCTACAATAACATCGACACAGTGTGTCCTGTTACCACCAGACACCACCTGCACTCATTCTAGGGCTTCTCCCCGGCTCTCACAGGTTTGGCTCCCAGAAGCCAGGTGAACAGGGCCTTTCCAGAGTATTCTGTCATGTGAGCAAGACATGAGAACCCTTCTGTCCAGTTCTTAGGAAGCACCAGGTTTCAGAGTAGGTGGTGACCACTGGAACTGTAGGGTTGGATGAAATAGCCAGTTTTTCTTCAGCTCTTTGCCATGTCTGGGGGCTATTGTTCTCTGCCAAACAGATACTACTAGCTACTCAAGGACTTGGTTTGTGTGCCAGCCCTACCTCTTTCTAGCTGTGTGATCTTGGGAAAAGGACCCTTTCTAGGCCTTAAATTAGTCATCTCTGAAGAGAGGACATTGCCTTCCCTGCAGGGCTGTTGTAAAGACTGGTTAGGCATAAAAATCATTTGTAAACTATTCTTGGTGCTCTATGAGTGAGGTATTGTTATCACTTCCTCCAAAAATGTTTTCTCAGTCCATTAGATCTGTCTCCATGGACATACCCCAAACTCACTCTCCCAAGCCCCAACCTGACCCTACCTCTGCTTTCCCCAGTATGCAGCCTGGCTGGTGCTTTGGGTTGGCTGGAATGCGTTTATCATCTGCTTCTACCTGGAGGTTGGGCAGCTGTCCCAGGTAAGCCTCAGGCCTGGCAGTGTCAAAGGGCAGGCCTGATCTTTCCCATGCCCCCTCCCAAGGGCTCCCAGGGTGGTGTGTGTTTGGAGGTATCATCTCTTGAAAAAAACCCTCTATGCACCCAAATCATCTGTGTCCCATCCCTCACCCCGCATTTTTGTTTCTGGTCCTCTCTGCACTTCTCAGATACAAATGATGGTGGACCAGGTAAGGGTAAAGATCAGTCTGTGTGAAGGTGTACTGGGGTCCCTCTTGGTAACAAGCTTCAGTAGAAACCAACAGTATGTGGCATCCCAGAAAGATATTCCAGTACCCCATGCATGTTCGGTGCAAGGGACCTGAAAATCCTACGCACTCTGCACTGTTTAGACCCAAAGATTTGAGTCCAGTACTGATAAATACTTTTCAGAAGAGAAAGGATTAGGTAGAGTTTGTTTGGGAAAAATTGAACAGACCATGTCACATGGAGAAATATTGAAGAAAGTAGGAGTATCTGGCTTTGAAATGAGCAAGCTCAGAGGGCACAACTTTTATTTTTAGATATAAAGAAGGCAACAGATGTGAATGAGAGTATTTGGCTTTGTAGTTTGACCCTACTAGATTCAAATCCTAGCTCTCATATTTTCTAGTTGTGTGATCTTGGGCAAATGTATTACCCTCTCTGAGCTTCCATTCCTCCTCTAGTAAGTGAAGAAAAGAACAACTAACTTCCTTTGGTTGCTGAGGGGATAAACGAGATCACACATTCAGTGCTTGACACCTGTCGCCACACAGTGAACATTTGTTAGTGGCCTGTATGAGTGAATGGATGGATCAACACATGGATGAATACCATGGATAGCAACTTCTGATCTAGGCCAGTCCTTTGTCCAATTCATATCGGGAGACTGAGAACCAAAGATGCAAGAAGTTTGCCAAGGGTCACACATATAGAGAACACTGGAGAGGCTGAATGGGCCTGTATTGAAAATTTCGGCAATGGCTGGAAAATTGTGTCTGGTCACTGTTAATATCCTTTCCAGCCCTGAAATTCTGGGGTTCCTGTGAGTCGTGCCCCCCTTCCATTGTTGATGGAAGATTGAGGCCTGCATGGTCATTGAGTGCCACCTACTGGCCAGATATAGATCTGCAGATACAACCCCCACCCCCACCCCCAACTCCCAGGTCCTCCATAAATCAAGCTAAGGAAGGAGGCTGCTATAACAGTCAAATGTTAAGTAGGCTTTATATACAGTCTCCTGGGACCTGGGGAGGCTCCCCCATCCCAGCTCAGTATTCTAGGCCTCTGCCCCCAGGACCGGGACTTCATTATGACCTTCAACACATCTCTGCACCGCTCCTGGTGGATGGAGAATGGGCCAGGCTGCCTGGTGACACCTGTCCTGAACTCTCGCCTGGCCTTGGAGGACCACCATGTCATCTCTGTCACTGGCTGCCTGCTTGACTATCCCTACATTGAAGCCCTCAGCAGTGCCCTGCAGATCTTCCTGGCTGTGAGTCTTCCTGTGCCCCCACATCACAACATGCCCAAAAGTGCAGTTGGCAAACCCCCTTTTTCAGCCCTAGTTAAGAAGGGCCAAACCTAGGTCTTCCGGCCTGCCTGTGCTTCTGCCTGACTCTTTCTGTATCCTGTATCTCTTCCCTGCACCCCTGCCCTAGCCCCCATTCAGGGAATGAGCAGATTAATTAATAGGATGAGGCATCAAACCATGAGTCAGTCCTGGGTTTAAATCTCCAATATACCCACTAGGTGGCCTTGTCATCTCCAAACTTGTTTCCTTACTCAAAAAAAGGAATGATGGGCTCTGGCTGGGTAGCTCAATTGGTTAGAGCATTGTCCCAGTATGTCAAGGTTGTAGGTTCAATCCCCAGTCAGGGCACATACAAGAGTCAACCATTGAAGGCATAAATAAGTGGAACAACAAATTGATGTTTCTGTTCTAATATCAATTAAAAGCAAAATATGTCAAGGAACTAGTATAGAAGAACCATGGAAATGGACAACAAGTGGGATTGACTTGGAGGGGAGTGGGTGGGTGGGGAAGGGGACAGAGGGGAGTAAAAAGGGGATGATGTAATACAACAACAATAAAATTAAACTTCAAAAAAGCAAAATACGCTTACCATGTATTAAAAAAAAAAAAAAAAGAAAGAAATGATAATGTCAACCAAAAGGTGTTGTAAAAATATAGTAAGAATGGCTCCAAGATAGTAATACTCCTAATTTCTAGAAGGGCGAGCCCTGCCTTAGGCACTTTAACACATACAAAGTCACGTGATTCTATTTCCTCTTAACAAGCCAGTATGGTATTGCCCAGATCCAACTGGAGAAACTGAGGCTTTACAGGGTAAAAGAATTACTTGTCCAAAGTCACACTCCCAGAATGGAGATTGGAACCAGGTATGTCTGACTTTACGGCTCAGTCATTAACTTGCAGTAGCTATGGATTTGCTTTCATCTTAGTATACCGTTCCCTCAAGTCTGAGTAGGCAGGGCTAGGCAGAGGGTGCAGGAAGAGCTTCCCTCTCCTCTCCTCGTTCCCTTTCTCCCTCAGCTGTTCGGCTTCGTGTTCGCCTGCTACGTGAGCAAAGTGTTCCTGGAGGAGGAGGACAGCTGTAAGTGTGCGGCGCCCGTAGGAAAGGGGTAAAAAGCCTGGCCGCTGGCCTCTGCGCTAATTCAGCACCCTGGACAGGGGCCCGAGCCGTCTCGGTGGGAGGGAAGACAAGGCGGCAGGGGTGGATGAAGAGGTTTGAGTAGCCAGCCCGTTTTGGGCTGAGGCCCAGCGTCTGGGAGCCCATTTCGAAGCTCCAGCACCGCCCCCTACTCGTCTTTCTTAGGCCCTGCCTCTTGCACGGGCTCCAAGTGGCTGGCCCTGGTGAGGCACTGCCCATTTTCCACGCCTTCATCTCCTTCCCTAAAATAGCTCGGGCCCTTCGCAGGAGAGACTTCTCCTTTAAGGACGTCCCGCCCCTCTGGCTCTATCCTCCTAGGGCCCAGGCAAGGAAACTGGCAGAGCTCCTCCCCGTAGCCGCCCCATAGGCCCTGCCCTCCGGTGGTAAAGCCCCTCCCCTAAGGCTCTTAACGTGGTGTGGCCCCTCAGATTCTTCCCTTTCAAAGCCTATCCTCGTGTAAATCGCCCGCAACGGACTCATTCCTAACCGTGTGCCACCTCCCCTTATGCAGTTGATTTCATCGGTGGTTTTGATTCCTATGGATACCAGGCGCCCCAGAAGACATCGCATTTACAACTGCAGCCTCTGTACACGTGGGTCATGGCGCCGAGCAGGGCTGGGGTGGGGGCGGAGTACCAGGGCATTAGTGTGTGTGTGGAGCGGGGGGAGTGGGAAAAGCAGCCGGGACAATCTGCCCCCTTATTTTAGGAGTCCCCTTTCCTAACCTGTGTTTGTTTCCTGCAGGTCGGGGTAGCTTTTGCCCCGCGCCCACCCCAGCGCCACGTGCTTTGTGGCTAGACTGACAGCTGCTACCAGGAGCTCTGGCCAAGATGGCAAGCGCGCCCCCTGGCGGCTCATGGGCCGACTGCAGCTTGCGCGGCTTGATTTGGGTCTGCAGCGGACTTGGACTTGGCCCTTCACAGCTTGGACTTCAGGGGTGGGGCGGGGTGGGACAAGGGAGGGGAATTTCGAGGTTTGTATTTTTTTTACCTATGCCTTGGTGTGCTCTGGGGCCTCCCTCCCTTCTCCAGCCTCTCCCTTTCAACCATCACGCAGCTTCTGTCCACCGTCCCGAGAGTAAAGGCAGGATGGATAGACTCATCCCATCTCATCACACTCACTCACCAGCTCTGAGAAAGGTTACCCTGAACTAGGAGTAGGAGTCCTGGGTTCTAATCGCAGCTTCATCACTGACTCTCTGTGTGACGACTGGCAAGGCCCTTGCCCTCTTTGGCCCTCAGTTTCCCCACCTGAAATAATTAAAATTATCCCTTAGCAGATGGAGCTCTTTCTAGCCTTATCTCTCATTTGACTCTCAGTTTTTTGGGTTAGGCTGGGATTATAATCCTTATAATCCCCATTTTTTGCAGATAAGGAAACTGAGGCCCAGAGATGTGAAGTGATTTGCTTTGAGGCCACACAGCTAGGTTTTTGGTGGAAGCAGGCCTTGGACACAGTGTACTTTGTGTAGTTTCAGCCTTTTCCAAAACCCAGTGTCTGGTCTCTGAATTCCATTTTCAAGCCCCTTTCCAGCTTGGACACTCCAGAATCCATGTGATCTACACCACATTTACACACTACTGCCACCACTTGCCAATACCTCTTTTAAAGCAATACACCCCTTCTATTGTTGGGAACCAGACATACAGAAGCCAGAGCCCTGAATTCAGCCTGACCCACAGGGAAGCCTTCCTAGACTTGGCTTCGGTCCACCCTTGGCAACCATTTCTAGCTCCAGGAAAGGGGGTCCACAAGTCAGTCACCACACTCCCAGGTCCCTGAAGCTGCTGCACCCATGATCCCCTACCACCTCAGCAACTCCACCAACCCCTGACAGCTCCATCCACCTTACCATTTGAAAGACCTATGGTTTAAGAGTGGAAATGAGCTGGTCAGCACTGCTGGTCACCAGTGTTCACAGATCACTAGTGTTTATGACTACCCCAATGTCCAGAAGGTCTGAAGATGCAGAATGAGGGTGTGGGGCATGAGGAGGGGTCAGGAGGGCCAGCACCCTTCCTTAAGAGCAGGCGGAAATGAGAGTTCATTCTTTCCACCCCCTTCTACAGACATCCCTGAGCATCCTGCTTCCTGTGCCCTGGCTGCTGAGTCCCAGGGCAGGAGGATCAGGCCTCAGTTTCCCAGTCTGTGAAATAGGAGTGGCCCTGGGTAAGGAAGGAGGCTGGGAGGGACCTGGAGGGAAGTACAGATGGTTTGCACACCTGAGCCTGTCCGTGGTGACCACTTTGTTCCATGCTCTTCACTCTCCAATCTAATATTCCCTACTGTCATAAGGCCAAACATCCTAAAACCCTAATCCACCATCCCAACTGTGGTTCTGTGCCAAGGAGCCAGCCCCAGGAGTTCTCTGGTCACCACAGGCACTGAAATCCCAGATGGTCAGTCCAGGTAGCTGATGGGTACAGCTCAAGGCAGAGACAATTCTCTTCCGGCCTGGCTGCTGCCTTACCACTTGACTAACTCCTGCCTCCAGCCCTCCCTCCTCCCACCCCAGCCAACCGTCATCTCACATCCACTCCCCTAACCCCCTTCTACTCAAGGGGTTTGGCCACTGGTGCTTTAAAAGCCTTTTTGTTTTCCTAAGATGGTTTTTGCAAGGTGAACAAGTGAGAACACTGGGACCTTGCAAGGCAGGGAGTGTTCCCCTGGTTTCTGTGCAGGTAGGTTGATTAAAGATGGTGTTTTCTTCTCTATCTTCCTGTGCTCCTGCCCTGCGAGTCAGCAGGGTCCCTGCATGAGGGTGGTCAGGGTCTGGGGATCAATGTCATTGTCACCATCAAACATTCCTGGAGTATTGGCCAATGCCTCTGATAGCTGTGCATCTTTGGGCAAGTTACTGTCCCTCTCTTTCCTGGTCCATAAAATGCAGAGGTAGGACGGAATCAGTGGGTTCCCAGGGCTTTCCAATCCCTTGAAGAGCTTTCAATTTATTTTTCTGGTTAAGTGCATTTTCACTTCATGTTTCCAGAATATCCTTTGCTTCTTGGCTCTGCCCTATTCCTGACAGTTCAGCTCCTGACTTGAAATGAGCTGGCAGACAATGCTTTAGAAAGATATCCTGTGCCCCACCTCAGGCATCCTGGGTCCTTTCTGGACATACACTAGAATCAATCTTTTGAATTTAAAATTTTTATTTTTGTGGACAGGTAGTGTGTATTTATGGTACAGAATTCAGATAGTTGCAAAGGGGTTATATTCTCTTACTTTTATAAATCTTTCCAAAGAAAAAATTTTAAACATTTTTATTGATTGACTTTAGAGAGAGAGAGAAACATGGATTTTGTTGTTATTCTACTTACACATTCATTGGTTGATTCTTGCATGTTCCCTGACCAAGGATCAAACCCGTAACCTTGGCATATTGGGAAGATTTTCTAACCAACTGAGTTACTTGGCCAAGGTGATTGATAGTCAGCGTTGTTTTAATTATATAAATATTTGTTTTTCCCCCTTTTCACAAAATAACATATTTTACTTTTCAACTCCCTGCTTTTTTCACTTTCTGAATCTTGGAAATCTTCCCCCCATAATACGTAGCCATCGCCTCTTCTTCCATGGTGATTTGGTAGAACTGGGGTTTTGTAGAAATCCCCAGGTGATCCTTATGCAGCTGAAACTAAGAACCAGGGCTTCTACAAAAGGATGCCCCAGGCCCATTGTGCATACCTCCGTGGACCACTCTTGGTCATGGATGCCAGCAGAAAACAAATCACATACTACCTGTAAGGAACTTTTACGGTCCAGAGGGGAGCCCACAGGATGAGAAAGCTGAAGGCTGAATGCTGATAGCAGGCGGCCTAGACTGAGGACAGTGTAGAGTGAAAGGCAGTTGTCAACAAGACTTCGGGAGAGGGATGACCTGATTATCCTGGGCAGGGGCAACAGCACCAGCAGACGTGGAGGGAGGAGAACATGTGGGTCTGGAGTAAGACTAACCAAAGACTTAACGGGTTGGAGGAAGATTCCATGGGGAATGCATTTGTTTTCTATTGCTGTCATAAATGACCACAGCTTCAGTATCTTTAAAAATACAAATGTATCATCTTACAGAAGTTCAGCAAGGGTATCACCAAATTAAAACCAAGATATCTGGGGAGCTACATTTCTTTCCCAAGGCACTCGGGCAGAATCCACTTCCTTGCCTTTTCCAGCGTCTAGAGGCTGCCCTCATTTTTTGGCTCATGACCACCTTTCCTTCATCTTCAAAGCCAGCAGTGTCAAATCTGCCTGACCCTTCCTCCATTATCCTATCTCTCTCTCACCACAGCCTGGAAAGGCTCCCCACTTTTTTGCAGTCCTGTGGCATTAGGTTGGGCCCATCCACGCAGCCCAGGAAAATCTCAAAGCCCTTAATCCCATCTGCAAAGCCCTTTTTGCCATGTAGCACATCACAAAGCACCAAGGATTTGGTTGTAGACAACTTTGGGAGGCGTTATTCTGCCTTCCACAGAAACGTTGTATCAGGTTATAGCAGCCCTGAACGTTGAACCAGGGTGCCTCAGCCTGATGGAATGACTCTTGAAGGATTTTGAACAGAAGCTACCCAATTAGAGCCGTCCTCATTTATAGAGAACGGGCAGGGCTGGAGAGGTAGGCTGGGGGAGGAAAGCATGAAGCAGTGTTCTTTTGGGGAGAAGCCTGGAGTTTCTCACTTCACTGTGTAAATGTGAGATATGTGCATGACCATGAGCTGTGTAAACTTGGGAGGGCTGGCACGGTAATGAAGTGCAGAAGTCAAGCATTCTTGGGTTAAAATTTATCATGCTGGAACCTGTCAAGCTGGTCTTTCCACCAAGCCCAGTAACGCTCCCCCAGCTGCTGCCATCCCCTGGGCCATCTTCCAGCAACCTCTGCACATTAGAATAATCCAGATGGGGCAGGCCATCTTCAGTAACTGCTCAGTCATAAATGTGCCCAAGGCATTATTTGAAGCAATAGAATATTAATTCCCCAAGGTGCATTTAACAAGCACAATAGTCTACTGGGATTTATAGACACACTTAGCGTTTTCTTTAACATGTTGGAATCTAGTCTTGCAGTTTCTAAACAGATTAGAAATGAAGGTGGGCCTGATGCCATGGCCTTGGACACCCTAGCATCCTTACTCTACAGGCTACTGGGCTAGGCAGTGTTTCTCAAACTTGCAGACATAAGAATCCCTTAAAATCCAAACTTTTGAACCTAACATCTGGGAAATGACAGGGACCTGCATTCCACCCGTCCCCCCCAGGTGCCCACCCCAGGGGGTCCAGTTTTGGTAAATCCTAGGCCCGAGTAAAGAGGCATGCAAACATTTTTGAATCTTCCTTTATTCTAACATCATGGCAACCCCACTAAATTAGGTCTGTCAGTTCTCTCATGTCAGAGCTAGATTTTAGTTACCTCCCGAAAGCCCAGTTTCATTTGTTACAAAGGTTTTTAATGTGTTAGGCATTTCAAAAGCTGTGATCAGCTCTTGAACTTAAACATTGATAGAACTTCATCACTAAGTTAGTTTGGGCAAAGGCAGGACCATGCTCTGCTTTCCCTCCCAGCCTGTCACCAAGAGGAGGTGAATGCACCTCCAGTTAGCCCCCATGGCTACCTGAGCTGGGGGCCATGCCCTGCCCTAAGCCTGGGTTCCAGTGACTCAGCAGTTCCCCGATCAGAACGCCCTGGAATCAGACAGGGCAGGCCCAGGCAAACCAGAGCTGCAGAGAGAGCCCTGTGCTGGCTGTCCAATACCTAACTTCTACGTCCTCTGTTCCACCCACCTGGGACCTGGGGTAACTCCTCCCACCTCTGGCCCTAGTGCTGTAGTTGATGAAATGAGAGGGCTGAACTTGGCGTGACTTCTTTCCTGCTGCCATTCTGAGAAAGGGCTTCTCAACCCTAATATGCTTGGAGTGCCTTTTTAAAATACAGATTTCTGGGCTTCATTTGCATACCAGGTTCTGATTCAAAGGGGCCCAAACACCTGGATTAATTCTTTGACTTTATTAAGAACCTACTATGTGCCAAATTTTGGGGATACAACAGTGGACAAGACAAAGTAATCCTGCTCTCAGAGGGAGGATATCTAATGGGAGGAAACACACATAAGTAAACTAGAAAAAATCTACAATATACCAGGTAAGTGTCAAAGATCAAAACGGAGCCGGAGAGAGAGTGCAGGATAGGAATAAATTTCAGTTTTTAATTGGACTTCAAGTCACTTAGGAAAGGTCACTGAAGAATGTTTAAATTAATTATTTTTAGAGAGGGGGGAAAGAAGGGAGAAAGAGGGAGACAGAAATATTGATGTGCAAGACATATCTATCAGTTGCCTCTCACATACCCCTAGCTGGGAACCTAGCCTGCAACCCAGACACGTGCCCTGACCAGAAATTGAACTGGTGACCTTTTCATTCACAGGCCAGCACTTGATTCCCTGAGCCACACCAGCCATGGCTGAGAAGAATTTTGATAAAAGACCTGAAAAATTAAGTAGAAAGCACAGGAAAGAGCAAGTGCAAAGGCCCTGAGGTGGAAACATACCTGAATATTGGAGAGAAGCAAAAGGGGCAATGTGGTTTAAAGCATGGGAAGGGGAGGTTGACAGGAAATAAAGTCAGAGAGCTGGAGAGGAGGAAGCATGCCAGACACTGTCTTGACCTTAAAGGGTCAGCTTTTAATCTGAATGAGATGGGAAATCACTGGAAGAATAGAACACATTGCTGGGGAAAGTCCCTTTGGATATTATGTGGAGCATAGACTATAGGAAGTCAGGGCCGACATGGTGACCGGGTCCAATGCCACTAAGATAATCCAGGTGAGAGGTGCTGGTGGTTCACTCAGGTTGGCAGCAGTGGGACACATGAGAAATGGCTGCATTCCCATCTATTTTGTGGTCAGGACCACCAGGACTTGCTACTAGATTGGGTGTGGGATGTGAAAGAGAAGAACCAAAGAGGACCCCACGCTTTCCAGCCTAAGCAAGTAGGATAGAACTGCTCTTAAGGCTGGGATGACAGCAGTAGGAGAAGGTCTGGGGGCAGATCTTGGCATTTTGGTTCTGGACACGTTCAGTTTGAGATGCCTGCTAGACGTTCAAATGGAGATGACAAGACAGCTGAGAGTTGTGGGCTGACGATAATGAGCGTGGAGTTGCTGGTGTTGGGATGGTGTTTCAAATCTTGACAATGGATCAAGTCACTGAAGAGTGAATGTGGACAGGGAAGAGGGTTGAAGACAGTGCTGGGCGCTTCCATTTTTAGAGTTGGAGACCATCTGGAGCAACCAGCAGGGAAGGCTGCATTAGGAAACCACGTTGTTGATATGAACTTGCTTTTCTGAGTTGTTTCTCAGTTTACTGACTTCATTCTATAGCAAGAAGTATTTACTGAGCACCTACTATGTTCCAGACACGATTTTCAACACCGAGGCACTGAACAAGACAGACAAGACCCTAGCTTTCTGCCTTACAGCTTATCTTGTAGGCAGAATTGATATTTTCTTGTTTAGCCTTACTAACAATAAAAAAATGTAAATTCTATTACCACCATCTTATATAGAATGGAGCCACTACAGCTAGGAGAGGCTAAGTCATTTATCCAAAGTTACACAGCTAATAAGTGGCAGTCAGTGTTTGAACCCAGCTGCTCTGACCTCTGGGCTCATTCTCTAGGCTCCGAACATACTGTCTCATGGAAACTGATGCCCAGCCAGGGTTGAGAACCACTGCTCTAGGACTTGGCAAGAAAACCTAGTAGCTTAAATAAACATTGTCTCAGTTTTTCAGGGTCAGAAATTTGGGAGCATCTTAGCTGGGTGGTACTGGCCAGGGTCTTTCATGAAGTTGCACTTAAGACATAGGCCGGGGCTGCAGATGTCTGAAGGCCTGGCTGGGCTGGAGATGCCACCTGTAAAGTTGCTTAATCATGTGGCTATTGACAGGAAGCCTGAGATCCTTGTTACACAGACCTTTCCATCTGGCGGCATGACTGTGCTCATAACATGGAATTTAGCATAGCCCAGATCAAGTGATGAGACTGAGTGAGAGAGAGGGAGACTAGGAAGGCCCAGTGTCCGAAGTCGCACACCATTACATCCACCACATTCTGTTCATTCTGGAGGAGCGAGTCCACCTCGAAGGAGTTAGCCGTTCATCTCCACCTTTTGAAGGGAGGATAGTCAAAGAATTTGTGGGCATACTTTCAAACCCCTACAGGGACTCTGATTATTGTTATAATACTCATATTATTTTTAAGAAGCCCAACAGGTCCTTAAAAGAAATAGATGGTTCTTCCTTCCAGTCTTCCTTGTGACCTTCTGGATTCAAAAGCTCAAAACCTGGAACACTGGGGAAAAGCAGACCTGATCTGGTCACTGGTGGAGAGTGCAGTACCTGGGACATGGTAGACACTTGATAAATATTTATGGAGGAAACCTGCTGGAGGACCTCATATGATCAGGCCCAATGGGTTTGTTCCGTGGATATTTATTGCTGCTTCCACATGTCTGCATTCTGGTGCTGGGTGCAGAGATAGTCCTAACCCAGTCCCTGTCCCTAAGGAAAGCCCTCAGACTGGAGAGAGGGGAAATTTAATATTAAACGGTTTAATATCAAAAAAGTATAATGGCAGAACAGATGTTATAATGGCAGTATGATCTAAGGATGAGGTGGAGAATCATGGTGGAAGCAGACGAGAAGAGGACAATCAAGGGAGGCTTCATAGAAGAGGTGGCACTTGAACTGAGACTTGAAGAATCAAGAGGAGTGTATTTGGAAGACATATGCAGAGAAAACAGCATCCCAGGCCAAAAACAAACAAAAAACCCCCTCAGCTTGTTCAAAGGCAAAGAGATGTAAGAGAGCCTAACATGTTTGGGGAATTTCATATGTAGAAGGAACTCTGCTATTATGTAAGGGAAACCACATCATTGCTTGCATCTCCTAATAATAGTAATAGCCAACATTCTCAAGATGGCTGCCATCTGCTAGACACTATGCTAAACAATATGGATGGATTATCGGACCTGATCCTCGCAGCAATTTGATAAGGTGATCACTATTAACATCTCCAGCTCATAAGTGAAGAAACCGAGACTCAGAAAAATACCAT
Source organism: Noctilio leporinus (assembly GCA_004026585.1). Lineage (NCBI taxonomy): Eukaryota > Metazoa > Chordata > Mammalia > Chiroptera > Noctilionidae > Noctilio > Noctilio leporinus. The sequence goes on along the minus strand of PVIW01001087.1, from coordinate 205,801 downwards.
GCCCAAGTTTGCACATCGAGTAAGTTATAGGGCTGTGACTTGAATCAGGGTATTTCTGACGTACAAGCCTGTGTTTTTAACCTCTGCACTGTTCTCTATCTGCATTGGTAAGTGGTCATGAGACCTCACACACTTGGAGTGACAAGAATCACACTACCTCTCTGGCAAGCACACAGGACCTGTGGTGTCTTTCACACACACACTCCAGTTCTGCAGGAGCCAGCAGTCTAATTAAAGCAAGGGATCCATAGAAAGATAAGGCACACTGCCTTGTGTTTCAAGCCAGCAAGCATTTAGTGACTATCATCCAATCCCCTTTGTCCAAAGAGCTCTGGATAGAGGCCTCACAACCAGTGCCCTGTGAGGACAGAGGGTGGCTGAAGGGTCTACAGGCAGGAGGCAGGAGCAACTCCCCCAAGTGGGGACTCAGGGTGGGCCTCCTGGAGTGACCTAGAGTGCGTGGCATAGAACTTGCTAGATCAGAGTTCCTCAAGCAACATTATTCCATTTTGGATTAGATCATTCTGGTGGGGGGTGGAGGGGCACTGTCCTGTGCACTGCACACGTTTAGCAGCATCTCTAGACTCTCCCCATAGGATGCTCCCCGCCTCCAGGAGTAACAACCAAATATGTCTCTGGATATTGTCAAATGTCCCTGAAGAGCAACATCACCCCCAGTAAGAACCACTGTTCTACACAGAGAAAATAAAGGAAGTAACATCATCGAGGGGGACTAATGAAGCTTTGGGTCAAGTCTTGGGCCTCATTTTTCTCATCTGTAAAATGGCATAACATTTCAAAGTATTATTGTGATAATTAATGAGAATTCCTGTAAAGCACCTGACACAGAGGAGACCCCAACAAGTGTTAGTTCCTTTACAGAGTAGTATAAGAATGACAGGCCCTGACCCCCAGTCTCACCAAACCATGGGCTACTTTCAAGACAGTGATCTTGAGGCTCCAAGCTTGGGCCGCTGTGTCCTCTGCCCACAAAATAGCACTGGGGTGAAGAGAGGACTGAAATTAGATCTGTGGCTCACAACTTTTAAAATTACCATCCCCACCCAGGTCCCATTTTAGAAAACAGAGCACCAATTAATTATTAATTTGTTTCCCATTTGCCAAGACAGCTGTCCCAACTCCCCAGGGCAGGACTTGCCACGTGACCTTCTGGAAAGTTGGTGATCTCAGCCCAGAATAGACTCTTCTGTCAGCTCGAGGAACCTCTCCCCACTTACACATGGGATGGTCCTCTGGCTTTCAGAAATCACATGGCAGCACAAGGAACCCGTTCTGCCACCAGAAACTCTCAAATAGCAGATTAAGAATCATACATCTGTGGGTGATTTGTGAAAGAGCAACGACTCCAAAGCCTGCAACACCAGCACCAAAAGTCCTGCAGCTACAGTGCCAGGCACCTGGGCTTAGGGCTTCCCATAGGCCACTGGCTCATTCACAGATACTGTCACAGTTTCGTAGACAAGGAAACTGAGGTTCAAACAGTGATGTCACCTACCAAGGACAGTGACTTCCAAACTCTCGCCCTCAAGGTGAATACACCCTGTATGCCTCTGTGTCCACCTTCTTGGTATCATGGCCTTGTGTCCGGAGAGGGTCCTAGGTGACAATGGGCAATCTGTGAGGATGATGTGAAGTAAAGCTGGGGGCCCAGCGGGGCAGGTTGCTCCTGACAGGAGGAAAAGAATCATCATTAAACACTCACGAGTCCTTACAATGAGCCAGAATCACATAACTCTCTTAATCTTCACAGTGACCCTGTAAAGCAACCACCGCATTCCCATTTTATAGATGAAGAAACTGAGGTATAGGGACATTAGGATTTCACAAGTGGTAGAGTGGGAAGACGATGCCTGATTGTTGAGCACCTGGACAGACCCTTTCCTTCAGTAATAGGGTCCATCCTTCTCACCATATCCAGCAGAGCTACAGCCCCTGTTTTCTCAACCTTAATCTTGCTCTTGAGTACTCTCATTCTTAACTCCTTCCATCAGAACACACCGGAACGCAGAAGGGGCTGCCACAGTGACACCCGCTGTCTGGGGCTTCATCAGCAAGGCCTCCAGGCATCCAGACTCTGAGACCGCCCCTCCCTGTGTCAGCCAGACTCCCTACCCAGGCACCCCTGAGGCCCTGTGCTCCTGAACGCCTGGGCTCTGCAGTTAGACCAGAGTCTGTGCCCCAGCTCTACCACTTGGCCAACTCTTAGAACTTTTCAGAAGCTCAGTAGCCTCATCTATAAAATGTCTCAACAGGCATGGTTCTATGATAATCACAGGTGGTAGTAAATGTAAAATATGAAGTGTGAGTTCTCTTCCCCTAGCCTCCAGGGGAATGGAGGGGGCTAGGAGAGGAGGGAGGGGTGTTTGGACGTAGGACTGTGTCCTCTCTGTTTGACTAGAGCCAGAGTGTAATACAGTAGGATTTGACGCCAGTCTCTGAACCTTGGATCCCAGCCCTTCCCCAGCACCTCACCCCTCTCGAAAAATGACAGGTCCTGGATCAACTGGATGGGGATAGGGAGTTTCAGGTTCCTAAGAAGAGAGTAGATGGTGTTGAAATAAAACACAGGAGTGACCGGCAAGGTGAGTTTTTGGCTGAGTTTAATGAGTTTCTTTCTTTCTTTCTTTTTAATATTTAAAAAATATTTTATTTATTATATTCGGAGAGAGGGAAAGGGAGAAAGGGAGAGAGACATCAATATATGGTTGTCTTTCACCTGCCTCCAGCTATGGACCTGGCTGGAGACCTGGCTTGCAAACTGATTATGTGCCCTGGCTGGGAATCAAACCAGCAACCTTTGGGTTCATAGGCTGGCACCTTATCCACTGTGCCACCAGCCAGGGCCTTAATGAGTTTCTTGAAGGCAAGTTAGCCTGCTGCTCGAGGCCTCAACATTCCCATCTCTAAAATGATCCCAATAACGTATCTCTTTAGGCCGTAGAAGTTAAGAGTAAGGGCTTTGGAAATTGTTAAAAGCTGTAGACAGGAAGAACTCGTATTTTGAATGGCCTGAGGACTCCCTTCCCAGACCACACTCTGGAACCTTCTAGAAGGACCTAAGTCTCAGTTCTGATCCCCAGAAAAGGCTTACAGAGGGCCCCCTGGTGTGGGACAGCTCTGGAGTCTGCTTAGACTTTCCTGCCAGACCCCACCTCTTTCATTAGCCTCTGCAGCCCCAGCCTGCCCTCCTGGAATGGCAATGAGCAATGGACCCAGCCCACTGTTACAGAACTTGGCTTTGAGAACCAGCCACCATCTCCCACCTTCTTTCCACCTTATGATGTGCTTATCCTCTCTGCAGCCTTTGGCTAGAGGCCCTAGGAAATCTCTTCAAGCCTCCGCCAGACAAGTGCTCCCATTGCCTATAGGTGGAAACAGCCCCTGGAAGGAGACTAATTGTTCCAGGTCTGGGGTTGATCATCTCTCCCTTCCCTGTGGCCTGCAAGGACTGACCAGGAGTCTGGACCTTATGGGCAGGCACACTACAGCTAGGGGTGCACCTCAGCTGTCCAGCCTGGTTCTGTTGGTGCTCAATAGGTGTTTGTTGACTGAGTGAATGAGTGAAAGAATTAATGAAGAAATGGAAGAATAGCAGGGTAGGTACTTGGGACCCTGAAACCTTTTTACAATTAAGGAAACTGAGGCATAATAAAGTAAATTGCCAGTTCCCGTACCAGGTCACACAGCAGTGACTGCACTCTTAAGGTCCTTGTTCTTCCACATGTGGAGATTCTGCCTTGTTACCTGGGTCCTACAGCATTTCACACTCTCCATGGGCATAGCAAGAACACTGGCCTAATTCATGAGGTTTTAGGGTACTTGGGCTCCTCACATCCCCCACCTTCTTCTCCCTGGGAAAGGTACACAAGACCTCCTCTGGGCAGGGAGTACCTAAGCCCCTCTCCCAGGTTTAATGCACATATACTGGTGGACCACCCACCCAGCATCAGAGGGTCACCGCTGCCATGACATCTTTAGGGCCTCTAAACCCTCTGACTTGGCTGGGCCAGTTTCATAGCTGGAGCTGTGTTTGTCCCAAGTACGAATTACGTTCTCTCTAAGCCTCAATTTTACCTACGGAAAATACAGGTCCATTATCCGTGTGTGTGTGTGTGTGTGTTGCACAGGGTTTACAGAGACATGCATCACTGAGCTCGATTTCTTGTGTCCTTTCTGCCCCATGTCATCAGCATGAGGTCAATCAACACCCTCACTGTGAGGCTTAGGCGGTGCATGGACCACCAATGGCCAGCCAGGGAGAGGTGGGGACTGCCTGTTCCCTCCAGCCACGACCCTGCCAGGGTGCAAATAGGCTCTCAAAGCTTTCCTTTCCCCACCGGAGTATCACCCACCTGCCCTCCTCAGTCCTGACGGTTGCCTGGCCAGCACCCTGAGTCTGGTTCCCCAACGGACTTGTTCCATCTGTTCCAGTTACCTATTGCTGTATAACAATCCAGCCCCAAACTTAGAAGCTTAAAACATTTTAATACATCTCACAAGTCTGCGGGAATTCAGGCAGGGCTCGGCTTGGTCGTTCTGCTCCGTGTGGTGTCAATGGGGTTATCTGGCAATGTTTAATGGATGGCTAGTTTGGTGAGAGAGCCCAAGACATCCATGAAGCTTCACTCACATGCCTGGTGCTTTGGTGACATCAGCAACAGGGCTGAGCTCAGCTGGACCCCTGTTCATGTAATCTCAGGGTCTTCCCATATGGTCTCAGGCTTCAGGTTTAAGTGCTTCTGCCACTTACCAGCTTGCTAACATGGGCACGCTACAAAAACTCTTCCACGCCTGTTTTCTCAGCTGTAAAATGGGGATGTTACTATTACCTGTTTTTGCAGGTTGTTTTGTGGCGTAAACGGACATGGAAACGTGTGTATGAAGTATCAGTACTGCTATGAAGTCAGTTCTGTATAGCAAGTACAAAATACATTAGTTAAGGGAATGACAACAAGCCTTCTTCTTCATTTCTATTCCCTCAACCCACTCTCCAAAGACCCTGCGAAACAAGACTAGTCATTGTTACCCCACAGAACAGGAAACAAGACCGTGGCAGGGGAAAGACTCCAGGATTGGTGGGGTCCAGCAGACGGGCTGCAGAGCGAGCCACGAACTGGAGTGGCCTTCCAGCCGCCCTGTTTCCCCCTATAGAATCTCTCCCGGACCCACTGCTTCCCTTCCCTCTCTCTCTAAGCTCGGACCCGCCTCCATCCCCACCCCTTCTCGTCTTCGGACCTGCCCCAGTGTGTGTGTGGGGTCCCCCTACCAGTCCCAGGGAGTCCCAGGATTCGGGCTGCCCTTAACCTTTCGCCCTGCCCCTCCTCTTCCTCCTCTCATACATCAGGGCCGCCCCACTGGAACAGGCACCGACCTGCAGCCACCCGGTCCCAGACCTGAGCCCCGCCCCACTCCCTCGTATCAGGCCCCGCCCTCCATCCCCCCAACCCCCCAACCCAACTGACTCTTTGTTTCAGAGCCAGCCTGGCGCAGTCCTGGGAGCCGATGACTTAGCAGAGTAGACGCAGACCGTGGCGCCCCTAAGCCCACCCCACTCTCTCTGGAGACCTGGAGACCTGGAGGCTGGCTCCTGGGAAAGTGGGAAGTGCACACCCACCAGCCCAGCCCTTTCTTTGTTCCGTGAAGCATTCCTTTGCTCCCGCCCTCTCAACCTGGTCAGACTGCGGTTACAATTCCAGGCTCTGTTTCCGAAACCGACACCAAATAGGTAGCCCTAAAGTCTGGCTCCCGCCTCGTCCTAGTTGTTGGCCTTGAGCAAGTTCTTTGACCTCTCTGAATCTCAGTTTCCTCATTCGTAAAACGGGAGCCAAAATGCTGATATCGAAGGGTGACTTGTGACATTAAATGCAAAAGCAAACGAAAGCTGCAGGTATAAAGTGGATATTAGCTCACCCTCCTCCATCATGTCACTTTGCGAGGATAATTTGTCTCTTCCGAAAAACTAAAATCTCACATTCTTCTTCCCTGATCTCCCCAGTACACCCCCACCCTGGTGGAGGTACCCTGTCACACCTTTCCATCATGTGCAGTAATTTTTCTTATTCAAATACTTAAAAATTTTTAAAGTACAATGCAATGACATTTCGTTCAATGAAAGACACAGAACTTCAACATGCAGTTCTTTGAGTTTTGACAAATGAAAACACCAGGTAACTAACTCACACCTCTATCAAGGCTTGGCACAGAGTTCACTGAGTTCCTTGTCACTGACTCCTACCCCCACCCAACACAACCTCTGTTCCCATTTATGTCAACCTAGATAAGGTTTGATTGTTCTATAACTGAATGGAAAATAAAGCATACAATATGTTTTCATTTTTTGAGTCTGGTTTCTTTCATTCAGCGTCACTCCTTGATATCATTCATATTGTTGTGTATATTAGGAATTTTTTTAAAAATGAGTAGTAGCCCTGGCTGGTAGCACAGTGGATAAGGCGCCGGTCTGCAAACCTAAAGGTTGCAGGTTCGATTCTCCAGCCAGGGCACATAACAAGGTTGCAAGTCAGATCTCCAGTCAGGTCTGTGGCTGGAGGCAGGAGAAAAGCAACCATACATTGATGTCTCTCTCCCTCTCTGCCTCTCTCCCTTCCCCTCTTTCTAAAAATAATGAAATAAAATATTTTTTAAAAAATGAGTAGCATTTCATTATATAACTAAACCACAATTTGTTTTTCTATTGATGGGGATTAGGTTTGTTTTCATTTTGGGACCAGTATTAAGCTTTGAACATTCTCACACAAGTCTTTGCATGGCCATGACTTTTTATTTTTCTTGGGGAAAGGAGTAGGAGGGCTGGGTCACAGGATAGCTGTATGCTTAATTTTATAAGAAACTGCTGAAGAGTTCTCTAAAGTGGTTATACCATTTTAATCTCACCAGCAATGTATGAGTTTCAGTAGTTCCACATTCTCCCAAGCATTTGGCATTGTCAATATTGTCACTTAGATATCTGCTTATGGTATAACTTTAAAAATAATGAATAACTACTTTTTAAATGTTTAATACAAGTGCACAATTCTAGGATACAAAACGCTATTCAGTAAAGAAGGGGCCCAGGGTTTCAGTCAAGGTGGAGGCGTAAGTAGATGCACCACCCCATGTATAACCATAAAAAGGATCACAACTAACCTCAAAACAAAAAACACCCAAAACTGCCAGAAAATCAAACTGTACGGAATTGCAACAATGAAGGATTTAAAGAAGCCATATTCATCCAGATGGGTGGAAGGGGTGGAGATGAGGAGCTGGGGTGGAGGGGATGTGGTGTGGCAGCTATGAGGGGGTGATGACAGCAGCCAGTGGAGTGGGTGGTCCCTCACATACGGTGGATAAAAATCAGGAGGAATACCTTGGGAGTGAACAACCCAGCCCCAGTCCAGACCAGGTTTCCCAGGGTTCCAGCACCAGGAAAAGAAAGCCTCATAACTCTGGCTATAAAAACCAGGGTGGGTTGGGGCGGGAGAAGAAACTGTCAGTCTCTCAAGTGAGTCCAGGGCCCACACAATCTGATCCTAGAACATACACAAAGCCACCAACTCTTGGAACCAACACTAGGACAACACTAGAGGAGTGCCAGGCACATATGGGAAGGGGGTGAAGTGACTGGAAGTGAAGCAAGTGGCCAGCAAGCTTCCAGGAGCTAGGCAGTGGCATTGTTCCCTTTCTAACCCCTCCCCCACATATGCGCCCTAAAGATCCACCCCATACAATTTAAGGGGTGCATTAAGACAGGGAGTCAAAGCAGCTCTACCTAATACACAGAAACAAATGCAGGGAGGGTGCCCAATTGAGGAGCCTAAGAACTAGGGCCCAAATGAAAGAACAGAACAAAACCCCAGAAAAAGAACTAAACAAAACAGATAGTCAACCTATCAGATGCAGAGTTCAAAAACACTGGTGATAAAGATGTTCAGAGAATGCATCGAGCATGGCAAAAGCATAAGAGAAGAAATGAAGGCTACACTAAGTGAAATAAAAAAATTCACAAAAAACCAACAGTGAAGGGAAGGAAGCTGGGGTTCATATCAACAATTAGGAACATAAGGAAGAAATGGACATTCACCCAGAACAGAAGGAAGAAACAATAATTTTATTTATTTAATTATTTATTTTAAAAAGAATTTAAAAAACAAAACAAAACAATGAGAGATTAGGAAGGCTCTGGGACACCTCCAAAAGTGCCAATAACTCAACCATAGGGATGCCAGAAGGAGATGCGGAAGAGGAAGAAATTGAAAACTTACTTGAAAAAAATAATAAAGGGGACTTCCAGGCAACATGGAGGCATAAGTAGATACATTGCATCTCCCTCCACAACTAAGAAGGAATACAACTGCCTCAAAACTGGAGACAACCAGAAGTTCCAGAAAATCAAGCTGCATAGAAGCCCAACAAAGATATAAAGAAGAAATACTCATCTAGACAGGGAGGCGGTATGAAGAGGACAAAGTATGGTGGTGGCAGTGGCAACTGTGGCTTTGGCCAGCAGGTGAAAAGTGCAGTCACACGTTAATAACAAGCAGAGAGGGACACCTGGGGAGCTCTCCCAACACCAGACCAGACCGCGCAGCTCACAGTTCCAGTGCCCGGGAAAGTAGAGCCTTATTGCTCCTGACGGTGAAACCCATGGGAGTCAGGGTGGAGGAAGAAGCTGCTGGTCTCTCAGCAGAGCCTGTTTGTTTAGAGGGTCCTCACAGTCCTAGAATGCCTGCAGACCCATGCACTCTGGGACCATGGCCAGACCAACAGCTAGAGAGGCGCCAGTCCCATATGGGAAGTGGAAGAAGTGCTTGGAGAAGGGGCAAGTGTTGAGCAAGTGAAACTGTTCCCTCTCAGACCCTTCTTCCACATACAGCGCCATTAACATGGTGAAACAGGCCCCCTGTACTGCTGAATACATAAGGCTCTGCCCCTTGAATGTAGCAGGTGCCACAGCTCTACCTAGAACCCAGAGGAAATATGGGAGCCTGTCAAGTTGAGGAAGTGGAAGTATGGCCCAAAAGAAATAACACATCAAGATTCCAGTGGGAGAACTAAGCAATGAGGAAATAGCCAACCGAACAGGCAGAGTTCTAAACACTGATAATAATGATGCTCACAGACTTGACAGATATGCTTGAGCACAGCAAATGCCGAAGGGAAGAAGTGGAGGCTATGCTAAGTGAAATGAAGGAAAATCCACACAAAACCAATGGTGAGAGGAAGGAAACTGGGGTTCAAACCAATGATTTGGAACATAAGGAAAAAAATCAACAGTCAACCAGTACGGAATTAAGAAACAAGAACTGAAAAAAATGAGGAAAGGCTTAGGAACCTCTGGGACAACTTGAAATGTACCAATATCTGAATCATAGGGGTGCCAGAAGGAGAAGAGAAAGAGCAAGACATTGAAACTTTATGTGAAAAAATAATGAAAGAAAACTTCCCTAATTTGGTGAAGGAAATAGACATTACAAGCCCAGGAAGCACAGAAAGTCCCAAACAAGCTAGACCCAAGGAGGATCACGCCAAGACACATCATAATTAAAATGCCAAAGGTTAAAGATAAAGAGAAAATCTTAAAAGTGGTAAGAGAAGAGAGTTACCTACAAAGGAGTTTCCATAAGACTATCAGCTAAGCCCGGGCTGGTATGGCTAAGGCGGGCATTGCTGAAGGGAAGCGGGTAACTGGGTGGAGAAGGGCAAAGGGCAAAAAATTGGGATAACTGTAATAGTATAAACAATAAAATATACTTGAAAAAAAAGGAGTGGCCCAAGCCACTCAATTTTTCTCACTATAAGTTATCAGCTTTTATGAGTGGCTTGCATCTCCATGAACTTCTTTTTCTTTCTTTCTTTCTTTTTTTTTTTTTTTTAAAGATTTTATTCATTATTTTTAGAGAGAAGGGCAGGAAGGGAGGAAGAAAGGGAAAGAAGCATCAATGTATGGTTGCCTTTCACCTGCCTCCAGCTAAGGACCTGGCTGGAGTCCTGGCTTGCAACCTAGTTATGTGCCCTGGCTGGGAATCGAACCAGCGACCTGTGGGTTTGCAGACCAGTGCCAATCCACTGAGCCACCAGCCAAGGTGAACTTTCTTTTTTTACTGTCATTTTTCTCCTAGAATGTAAGTCCCAGAAGGAGACGAACCACCTACTGTATTCACTGCAGTGATCTGAGCTTCTCTCCAATGCTAACGAAAGCCCAAGAAGTATTGTTGAATGTATGCCAGGAACTATTCTAGATACATCATATAACCTGTTACATTAATATATTTTGATTCAAAAGAGTAGCAGGGTTCCCTATGGACAGAGCCTGCAATTAAGTGATATAAATAAAAATTTGTTAAATGAATGACTGTTGATGAAAGAGATCCCTGGGGGTTTTCTTGCAGGCATTGCAAACTGCTTTTTTCTTTTTTAATTTTCCCCCCAAACATTTCTTATGTCAGGCACTGGGCAAACTGAGGAAATAGACATTTGTTATCTTTGCTGCCCAGCATTACTTCACATCTTTGTAATAGGACCTCAGTTTTTCTCTGGGAAACCCCACTCCCTACCCTCAGCTCTCACTTCCATTAGCTCTGGATGGGCATGTGACTTGCGCCTAACCAATTAGATAATCTCAGGCCTTGACAATAGTGATTGGTTCGGGCATGCACCCCATGCAATTTTAGGCAATGAAAACCAGTCCTAGGCTGGTGTCCAAACTCTTGGGCAAGAGAGCTCTCTTTTTTCTACTGGACTTGGAATCGTGAGGCTGGAAGCCTGGAAGAAATGAAATCACAGGAAATAAGTTACTAACGAAGTTAGGTAGCAAGCCACCGCGGTGAGTTCTTGGCTGAAGGACTTTCTCGAACCCCAAAGTAGGAAGAAGGCCAGTGCAGTAGAGTGGAAGAGGAAAGAAGAAATGAGTTCAGGCGGGTCAGGCAAAGGCCAATTTTGAGGGGCCTGGTGGACCATAGAGAGAGGGTTGGATTTTACTCTAAGAAACTCTTAGAAGCTTTTAGGTAGAGGAGTCACATGAGTCAACTCACATTTATTTTATTTTATTTTATTATTATTTTCGTCTTGATTGATTTGAGAGAGAGAGAGAGGAAGGGGGAGAGTGAGAAACAAACATTGATTTGTTGTTCCACTTATTTATGCATTTATGTTGATTCTTGTACATGTCCTGACTGGAGATTAAACCTACAACCTTGGCATATCAAGATGAAACCATAACTAATTGAGCTATCTGGCCAGGACCTGTCATAATATTCATAATTTTGGTGGGGATCTAATTCAGTATCAGGCCTATGGAAGACAATGTGTTAATATCTATTTTTAAAGCGTTAACTGCAGTATGGCTCAGTTGATAGGAGCATCATCCTGTAACTGAAAGTTTGTGGGTTTGATTCCCTGTCAGGGCACATACCTAGATTGCAGGTTCAATCCTGCATGCTTCCCTCTTGCATAAATATTTCTTTCTCCTCTCTTCCCCTTCTCTCCCCCTTCCTCTCTTTCTAAAAGCAATGAAAAAAAAAAAAATGTCCTCAGGTGAGAACTAAAAAAAAAAAATCTTCTTTAATTTAACCACATGTAGCCTTGGATCAAACAATTTTACTTCTACAAATCTGACTTACAGGTATACAGGTACACAAAGACATATACCAAGAATATTCATTGCAGTTATGTTTGTTGTAGTAAATACTAGGTGTCATCTAAATGTCCCTCAATAAGGGACTGCTTCAAGTAAGGTCTTGCCAGAATACTGTCGTACTAAGCAGTCACTGAAAAGAATTAGTATGTCTAAAGGTATTGTCATAGTACCATCTCCAAGATGTTAAATAAGCAAAAAGTGAGAAACGACCTGTTTGTACATGCCCAGAATATCTCTGGTTGTTACAGGATGGAAACAAGCCATCCCAGAAAAGCCTGTGGTTTGGGAACGGGGGATGGGACGCAGTGGAACACAGCCACTGCTCTTCAGGTGCCAAGAAAATAGGAGGGATTTTGACTATTGAATAATGATGGAAAAGCTTATGGGGCTGCATGCGAATTGGCACGTGGCCAGAACTGGTCACCGTGCCCCTGTGTCAAAGGCCAAGGTCAGGGGTTTAAAAACAAGGCAGCGGCCATTAAGTAAAGGACATGTGGTTTGCGCAGTTAGGGAGAGTTCATGCAATTTAAGAGTTGCAGAGTGCGTGTATGTGGTTTAAGAGTTAGAGAAAACATGCGGTTTGGGCAGAGTTAGTGAAGTACATGCGGTCTAAAAATTAGAAAGGGAATGCAGTTTAAGGGCTATAGAGCCACCAGTTTGAGAGAGATTCTAAAGAGCTAGGAAGAACACACAAGACACCGCCACCCCACCCCGCCCCGCCCCTAGCTGAGTACAACTGCCAGGAATGCTGAACTATGACTAGGAAATGTTAAGCTGTGAACTCCTATTTTCCTAGAAAATGATGGTACTTCTGACTTCTCTGTTCTAAAACCGGCCTGATTGGACAGGACTTTATGTTTTGGGATGTTTTAAAGGAGGTTGGACTTAACAGCAGAATTTCACCTTTAATCTAAATCTGTATAACTTTTTTTCTTTTTCTTTTTTTTATTGTTGTTGTATTATTACATCCATCACCTTTTTGCTCCCCTTGTATAACTTTTTAAAAAATATTTTATTATTTTTTAGAGAGAAGGGCAGGGAGAGGGGAAGAAAGGGAGAGAGACATCAATATATGGTTGCCTTTCACCTGCCTCCAGCTAAGGACCTGGCCGGAGACCTGGCGTGCAACCTGGTTACGTGCCCTGACTGGAAATTGAACCAACAACCTTTGGGTTTGCAGGCTGGCACCAATCCACTGAGCCACCAGCCAGGACTAAATCTGTATAACCTTTAAATAAACAAATTCCTTTCCTTTTCACCACCTTTGTTATTAAAAGCTTTTCCTTTGACGGGGAGCAGGTGAGCCCCTTATGACTGAAAAGCCCGTGGGTTCTATTTCATGGTAACAGTTCTGAGGCCAAGCAAAATTGGCTAGTGACAGACTAAACAATTATGTACTGAGTTTTTGTTTAACCATGGGCACGTATTATCCATTAAAATTTTAAATGTTGTAATGGACATTGTTGTTGCTCAATCCAAGATTCTCTTGGACCTCTTTTACCATTTCAGTGTGACCCTCTCTCCTGGCTTCGGCGCTGGTGATTAAGTTTCCAAAGGCCCACCCCAAGAGTCTCCTTCAGAAGATTGGCCTGCTGGAGCTGCTGGAGCTGGAAGTACCTGGAGTTTAGCTTCCAGCCTCGCCCCTACCCCACCCCCACATGCTGGGCTGGTGGAGCCCGTGACTGAGCAGAATGGAATGGAAGCCCAGCTCCCTTGCCTCAGACTCCTGACAGCTCAGTATTTCCTCTCCGGAATTCCCGGTTGGATAAGGCAGTTGCTCCAGCCCCCTCAGGGTTTTATCTGAAATCCCATCCTTGTTTGCCCTTTCCTGTCCTGCTTCCCACACTCCCTTACCAGGGTCTCCTGGGAGCCTTTTCTTAATAAATCACCTGTACAAGAATCTTCACCTTGGCCTCTGCTTCTGGAAAAATCAACTCATTTGTTTATTTGCTTTTATTAAAACAGGACATCTATATTTATTTATTTAGTCATTGGTTTAATTAAACAAGAAATATAGTCACTTCATTATAACTAACATTAAAAAAAAACCTGAGCACAAAGCAATGCTTAATTTCATCAATCTCAAGTTCACTGCTCCCTGAGAGGGCAAACGGAGCTATTAATTATGTGGATGTCCTTTCAGATCTCCAATGACGTGTTTTCACTCAAACTTGTGTTTTGTTTGCTTGCTTTTTCATAACTGAGATAGGCTGTGTGTTTCTTTAGACAACTGTCTTTTTTCTTTAAGCATCTGTCCTGAATGTTTTTCCATGTTAGTGCCTCTAGACCTACCTCCAGGGGGACCTGCCTAAGCTGCCTGTGACATTATGCTGCTCCCCTGCATAGGGCCCTTACAGAAGTGCTTACCACTGCACTTGGAATAAAGTCCAAACCCCTTCCCATGGCTACCAGTGTGGCCTGATTGGGCCCCACCCACCATTTCTGTCCCATCTCACACTTATTGCCTCTGGCACAGGACATTCCAGCCTCACTGGACTCTCCACAGTCACATGAATAGGCCATACACTTAATTGCCTCAGGACCTTTGCATAACACATTTCTTCTTTCTGGAATATTCTTCCCCCTTCCTTTTTGCCTGCTAACTCCTACCTATCTCTGAAGTCCTCACAGAAAAGCCTTCCCTGAGGCCCCAGGCTGGGTGACATTCCTTGTCCTAAATCTTTACAGCACACTGTATTTTACCTTTGGGGCATTTGTAAATAACTAATTAGTGTTGTCATTAATTCCCATTGGTAAGCATGCCTCTAATTAACGGCATATGACTATCCTTTCATGTTTCTCTCTCCAACTGGAATGCAAGCTCCAGAGTAAAAGGCCCTATTCTGTCTTGTTCATTCACATCCCTAGTAACCAGCACAGGTCCAAGCAAGGACAAGAGGCTCGACAAATGGTTGCTACTAAGTGAAAGGAAGACCTAGAAGGACGCCCTCTCTCTGAAGCAATGCTGCCTTTTGTCTGCTTTGCTCTGGGGCCTCCTAGGTTTGCCTCTCTCTAGACCAACATCCACCACTCACAGTCAGGGGCTGCCCTCCCCCCATCTCAGCCTCCTCCAGTGTGACTCTTCAGCAGGACCTTTCTTCCCTGGAGCCCACCACCAGGGCTCCAGCCTTCCTCCCTGGCCTCTCCGACCAGAACAGCAGAAGGAAGGACTGTGGAACCAGGGCAGGTTAAGTCAGAGGCAGAAGTTGAAAGTGGCAAGAAATCTTGGTAGGCACCTTGTCACAAATATCAAAGGAACTAAAAATAAAGTTATTTTTTTCTTTTCCTTGTTTAAAAGAAGTAAGATGGCAATAGCTGCTCCCTAGATATATTGTCAGCTGTTTCTTCACATACATAGAGCCATTTTGGGCTGTCTGTCCAGCCCTGATGCTCTGAAAATTGACCCCTACCACAGGGAAGGGTGGTGTATGATCTCACCCCAGTGATTATAACTAGCTTGGTCCAGGGTTGAACACTTGACTCAAACTGGGTCAATTAGAGATCTTGGGCTGAGAATTT
Organism: Noctilio leporinus; assembly: GCA_004026585.1. NCBI lineage: Eukaryota > Metazoa > Chordata > Mammalia > Chiroptera > Noctilionidae > Noctilio > Noctilio leporinus. Next base: position 190,626 of record PVIW01001087.1, on the reverse strand, counting down.
CAAATTTGTCACAGAGCTTCAGAACTAATCCAGCAATTTACCACCAGACACTCAAAAGAGTGAGAAGAAGAAGAAAGAAGAAGGAGAGCACAGACTACAGAAAAAAGAGGGACATAGACTTTCATTCCTTCAATAAATATCGATTTGAGCAACAACAACGTGCCAGGCAATATTCTGTGTGCTGGGAATACATCAATGGACTACGAAAGCAAAACCCCTTGCTCTCTCTTGCTCTCCCTGAGAGAGTACATTTTAGTGGGGGAGAGACAGTGAACAAGATAAATAAGAAACATAAAGAGGAGTTAAGGAGAAAAAAGAAATAAAGCTGAGAAGTGGAGCAAGAGATGGCAAGAATGGAAATGCTAGCTAAGGTGTTCAGGAAGTCCTCACGAAGAAGGTCCTGTCTGGGTAAAGATCCAAAGGAAGAGAGGAAGCAAGTCTTGTGGCCCCTGGGGGAAGAACAATCCAGGGATAGGGCACTGTGAGAGGTGAGAGTGTATTATCTGTCTGGTGACCACGGTGGCAGGGACGGAGTGGAAGGAGGAGGGTAGTATGAGATAAAGTCAGAGAAGCCACAGGGATCTGCAGGGCCTTAGGAGTGAGAAAGCTTTGGGGAAGCTTTGAGTAGAGGCGTGGCATGAGCTGACTTGCCCTCTAAAGCGTGATCAGTAAGGAGGCTGCAGGGGCAGAAGCCGGGGGACCTGTTAGAACGTTGCTCCAAGATTCCAGGCAGGAGGCGAGGGTGGCTTGGAACAGAACCAGTGGTGGAGTTGGTGAAAAGGGGCAGATTCTGGGTCTATTTTGAATGTAAAGCCAGCAGAACTCACTGACAGATTGCAAAGAGGTGTAGAAAACAAGAGTCAAGAAGGACTCCCAGAGTGACCAGCAGAGGAGACAGGGCCCATGTGTCCGCCAGAGGACAGCTGCAAATAGGAGTGGCTTTGCTGGTTTCTGGGTCCCGGGCCTCCTGCCTGCCTGTACATCTTGCTCTGGGAACCTGTCACACGCACCCAGTCATTCTTACAAGCCCTCCCACTTCCTCCTTAGGCCAGTTTGAATGACTGTCTATTAGGAGCAACTGAAAGACACTCCCTGGCTGATTTCCCCTCCACTTCTCATATCGGTGGCCTGAAACTTCATAATTCTTTATATACATGTCTGTCTCTACCAACACACCCTGCAGTGAGCTCCCTGCAGCTCCCATGAGCTCGCTGAAGGTAGGGGCTTCGTTGTTCGGATCTGTTTCTCAGGAAGGAGCACAGGGCCTGGCTGAGAAGAAGTACATCATTGCTGCCAATGAATTGAGGCAAATTAAGTCAAATGAAACATTGGTGTAGAGATTAATGGAATAACACCCATGTGGAGAGCCCCTGGTTCCCACTCCAAACAAAGCAACTGTACTTTGTCTCTTTAATATATTGGACTTCCAAGTGGTTTCCCACTGAAAAGTAATATAGGTCCTTTGATTTTAAAAGAGTTTGAAGGGGAGGGTCAGGGGAGAGCAATGGGGAAAACAATGAAACAATTGTAATTCAACAATAATTAATCAATTTGAAAAAGTTTGAAAAAATTACTGTGCATTTTTAGTTAAATATGGCGAACTGTACACGCACTTTAACACATGTTTCTCTTCACTAAACTGAGAAGAAAGGTGATTGAGGGGGACTCTACACCCAACCAGGACACAGCTGAAAAGCCACCTCATTTCACTGCTGTGACTCTCCACATTTCAGGAGACGGTAAAACCAGGTGGCCCTGGCCTATGAATGAGGATTGGGCTCAGCACTGGAGACTTATTGACATTCTGTTGTAGAGGAGTGAGGCCCTCAGATCCTTCTCCTGTTCCACATACTATCAGCATATCAGTTTCTATCCCGGTTTCCCAAAGTTGAATTTTACCTTGAATTTATGAACATTTCAATACTGGTCAATTATTTTCATGCTGCCGATGAAATTGTTCATTACGCTCAACAAGGTTCTCAAAAATATGTCAAATGAAAAAAAAACTTTTAAAAAGGAAATTAGGCCCTGTCTGGTGGCACAGTGGCTAAGGTCACTGGTTCGACTTCCAGCCAGGGCACATAATCAGGTTGCAAGCCAGGTCTCCAGCCAGGTCTGTAGCTGGAGGCAAATGAAAGGCAACCATACATTGATGTTTCTCTCCCTCTCTGCCTCTCTCCCTTCCCCTCTCTCTAAAAGTGATAAATAAAATCTAATTTAAAAAAGAAAAACAAGTTAAAAAAAAGAAAAAAGAAAAAAGAAACTAATCTTCAACACTTTGGAAAAGTAAGAATTATTGATAAATTGTATTTATTTAAGCCACAAACTTGTCCTTGGAAGCCCATGTACTTTAACATAAAAGATCAGAAGCGATTTTCTGATCTTGAACAGAAGCGATTGTAGCAGCTTGTGTTACTTAGCGTCATTATTTTTGATAACCTCATTTAATGTGGAATTCAGATCCACAGGCAAACATTGACATGTTTATACAGGGAAGCTTTTGTACAAATAAGACAAATATTTCCTGACTCTTCAGTGTCCTAGAAGGAATTCTTGATGCAAAGCTGTACACCTTCCTGCATGTACCCTCATAGTCAGACTTACAATGTTTCCAAAATACCTCATGTGTTTCAAAGTATTTGTTACCACTTTTAATATTGCATCCCTGGCGGATTTTCTTGTAACTCTGGATGTTCTTTTAGATGCTGTTTCTCTTAGGGGATTCTCACAGTTAGAAGGCCTGTAGAGTCATCCGTCTACTATAAAAGCTTTATTATACTTAACAGTTTTTTAGATTGGAGCTAAATCACCCGACATGTCTATGTGCCTACTAATGGCACAGCGTTAGTCTAAGGTGGCACCTTTCCCATTTGTACCACTTCCAAAAGCGGTATTTCTTTTGGTTCAAAATGCAGTGTTGACTAACCCCATGTAAGCCAGTAAAATCAGCACTTGGGCACTTGCACAAAGGCATCTTGGTTTTAGCTGTTAATTGTGAGAAGTTGAACACCAGCTTCATGAGCTGAACCTGATACTGTGAAAATCAATTTCATGAAAAGAACTTTGTTCTGTATTTGGTACATGGGGATGCCTTAAGAAGTTCAGATCTTTTTTTTCCTGTGTCAAATGATGTTTCACATACATGTAAAAACAGCTCTCAGAATTAAAGTTATGATAATGGCAAGGAAAATTAGAAGAGTTGAGCCCTGGCTGGTAGCACAGTGGATAAGGCACCGGCCTGTGAACCTAAAAGTTGCTGGTTCGATTCCCAGCCAGGGCATATAACCAGGTTGCAAGCCAGGTCTCCAACCAGGCCCATAGCTGGAGGCAGGTGAAAGGCAACCATACAATGATGTCTCTCTCCCTCTTTGCCACTCTCCCTTCCCCTCTCTCCAAAAATAATAAATAAAATCTTAAAAAAAGAAAAGGAAGAAAGAAAGAAATAAAAGAAAATTAGAAGAGTTGGATATTAAGTTATGGGAATGTCACAGAAAATAGAGCAGAATGACAAAGAGATAAAAAAGAAAAGAAAAATGATCAGAAAACTAGGGGGCCAGTCAAGGACCTGTGTTTTGGGAGTTCCAGAGAAAACAGAGGAAACAAGGGAGGAAATCCTAAAAAAAAAAAGAAAAGAAAAGAAAAAAAAAAAAATGCCGAGAACTCTGAAGAACATTCATTACCATAGTGAGGTTCACTGAGTTCCGAGAAAATTAGATGAAACTTGGTCCATGCCAAGTTACACTGGCAGGAAATTTTAGAACAATAGGAACAAAAAGAAGATTTTACAAAATACCAAAGGAAAAACAAGTTTTCCGTAGGCATGTGCATGTGCCCCCCCACCCCACACACAGTTTGGTTGTGATGTTAAATCTTGAAAAACAAAATACATTGACTCTGTTCCTATGTAAAAAGCAGTTTGTGCAAGAATATACTTTTTTGGGTGTACTTGGTTGTTTTGTCTGCCCAGATCTACAGCTTATTCTTCTGGGAGATGTTCCTGTCTTTCTCTTCCCTTTGCATGATATTTGTCCAGAAGGTATCTAGCCACATAATATGGAAAACAGACATTTAGTAAAGAAGACTCAAGATACAAGAAACATTGTACATAGGGCAATGACACCTCAGTCCCCTTCAAAGTAAGTACCTTGGGTCCTCACACAGTTCTCCCAACTACCATCAGCTGCTCCATTGTATTTTCCTAAATTTCATCAATAGTCTGAAAACTCTTCCCTTTCAAATGTGATTTTAATTTTGGGAAAAGCCAGAAGTCGCAAGCACCAAATCTATCTAGGCTTTAGGGGGACTGAGTTCCCTGGGTGATTTGATGTTTTGCCAAAAAACCCTGCATGAGATGTGATGCATGAGTAGGTGCGTTGTTGTGATGAAGCTGTAAATAACCAGTTGCCCATAGTCATGGCATTCTGAATCATCCAAATAGTTCCCAAGGAGGAATGTTCAAGATTAACGCAAAATTTGACGCAGAGTCGTTGCTCTACTCAGTCATTTTGAGTTCGATAGCCACACAGTACACATGCTCACTCAATGACATCTACTGCCCCCACTGACTAGGACAGTAAACTTGTAATTGTTCACACATAAGCATTCCAGGCCACTCTTCTTAGCTGCCAGGTTTTATCAGTGTCACGAAAACCATTCTCATTGTATTAACAATGGCTGAATTTTTTCTGGACAGATCTCGTATAGCCTGTGTTTCAGATGGGTGCTCCCCAGTCTTACAGGGCCCCACTTCTTTGGCCAAGTTAATAGCGATCAAAGCTTCCCTGATTATTATTAAACTCAGAGCTGGAAGGACTGCCTTTCTTCTAGGTGGTAGTGGAAGATTTTATAGCTGCTGGCCACTATGACTCCACTAAGTATCCCAAACAGTAGTGTTCAGAAAGAGAAGCAGGAATGAGAGACTTGGCAGTGTCTGAGTCCCTGGATCCATCTGTCCCTGAAACCAGCTAGAACTTTGCACTTTCCATAACGATGTGAGCCTTCCAAAACAAAACTAGAAACATTCGTCACTTGAAACAAAGATCTGTGCCCAATCCAGAAATATAAGAGAGCAATTGTAATTAATTGTGTAATGATTGATAATTATAACTGACATGTACAGAGACTTCCAATATGTCAAGCAGTGTGCAAATGCTTTTAGTGTAGTATCTCATTCAATCTTTGCAACAGCCCCTTGAATGAGGAAACTGCAGGCAGAGCAAATGAGCTACTTTTTAAAAACTCAAGCACTTAAGAGATCATCAGAGACCCTCCCCTTATTGAGACATTTCAGTCCTGCCCTGATTTTCCCTCTTCTCCCCTCAGGCCACATTCCACCTGACACCTTGTTCACTCTTTGCTTTCTCCCCAGCTCTATCAGGCAAAATTTTACTCACCCTTCAAGACCCACTCAAAAGTGTCCCTCCACCATGAACCCCTGATCCTCAAGGGTGAATTATTTCCTAACCTCCTCTATGTCCTCACCACATATGCAAAACGTTATGAAATTAAGGGCACGGACTCTATTCAGGTTGAAGTTCAAGTCCTTGCGCTACCACTTTCTTGCTTGGGCAAGGGTCTTAACACAACTGGGCTTCAGCTTCCCTAGCTGTAAAATGAGGTGGACCAGTTCTGCCTTATAGCATTGTTGTGAGGATTAAATGATTTAATATGTACATGTAACAAGTTTGTAAAACAACTGCCTGCTTTGTAGCAAGCATAAAATAAGTGTTAACTATTATGATTATTAACATATAATCTTATCACTGTAAGCTTTAGATTCTTTATAATGTGAAAATAACAACAGCCTAGCCTCACAGAGTTGTCATGAGATCTAGATCAGCCTGCTGCTTGTTATCATCAGAAGACCTAGAACAGCAGCTGCCACGACTAGCAGTTGATGGCTCCATCCATTTTGAGAGTTTTACTTTTGGTGGCTGTCTCCCCACTCCCCAGCACTGGCATCTTGTGGGAAGATACCCCATGCCATGATCCAAGTGGCTGCTCACTCGAGACTTCTCTCCCTCGCTTCCAGCTGACTGGCCTCCCGGAGGAAGGGGCCACGACTGGGGCCACTGAAGGAGCAGCTTTGAGCCATCTAATGATCTGATGACTTGAGAGACCTAGAAGGGGTCAGGAAATAGAGGGCAGGTGGGGTACAGTTGTGCAAAGGCCTAGGGTGTGGACATGTAGAGTGTGTTTAGGAAATAGCAGGCTGACCAAACAAGGCAGAAGATAAGAAAGGGAGAGGGAAGTGAAGCAGGGAATAGGGGGAAGAGAGGAGTCTGTCCCGGCTCACAGGATACCTCAAACCCCGCACTGGTGGAAAGTGGGCTCCTCAGTACAGTTGTCTGAGGGCAGCAAGAGTGTCACAGTCCAAGCTGTGTTGGAGAAGAGATGGCAGCCAGTTGCTGGCTGGATTGGAGTGAGTCAGGAGCTGGGAGGACTAGTTAAGAGGCTAGTCCAGTAGCTCAGATGAGAGAGGGGAAGCCTGAGCAGACCATGGAGAGGGTTACCATTGTTACCAGTTTGATGACTTATTCTTATTGAAGCCTCTCAGTGCTTGGGTACTTTCAGTCTCAAGGCTCATGATTTTGTCTGTTCTGGAAAATTCAGCCCTTATTTCTGCAAGTATTGCCTCACTGCCATTCACCCCCTTCTCAACTCCTGGAATGCTTGTTAGATGCTTTCAGTTTGGCCTCTCTAGCACTTAATTTCTTTCTTTTTCCTTCCTCTCCTTCCCTTCTGGGTCAACTTCTTAGTATTATTTTAATTTTTCCCCCTGAAATTTGATCCTGTCATAATGGAGCAATAAAGAATGCTTTAGAGCCTACTGACAGTTCATATAGTCTAATATCTCACAACAATTTTGGAAAGTACATGCTATTATGTACTATACAAGGTTTATTAAAGCAAACGTTTAAAGTGAAATGTAGTTGTAACTTTTTTTTTTTATTAAAAAAATTTTTTTTTGTTCATTATTTTTAGAGAGAAGGACAGGGAGGGAGGAAGAAAGGGAAAGAAACATCAATGTATGGTTGCCTTTCACCTGCTTCCAACTGGGGACCTGGCTGGAGACCTGGTTTGCAACCTGGTTAATGTGCCCAGCTGGGAATCGTAGTTGTAATCATTTAAAAAATCTTGTCCAAGCCCTGGCTGGTGGCACAGTGGATAAGGTGCCAGCCTGCGAATCCAAAAGTTGCTGGTTTGATTCCCAGCCAGAGTACACATAACCAGGTTGCAAGCCAGGTCTCCAGCAAGATCTGTAGCTGAAGGCAGGTGAAAGGCAACCATACATTGAAGTCTTTCTCCCTCTATGCCTCTCTCCCATCCCCTCTCTCTAAGCAATTAAAAAAAAAAAAAGTATTGTCCATTTTGAAAGACTGACGGTGAATTAAAAATTTTAAAGTATGGGGGGAAATGTTTTTCACCAAAAAACTATGAGAGCCATTTGCTAGCATTTGTGTTTTAAGTACCTCCATTAAAATATTATGAGTGGAAACAATTTTTTAAAGGCAATAACATTCAGCCTGTGAATGTTCATTTGAGAGAGCCCAAAGGGAAGGAAGAGTGAAAAGAGCCGTTTTAGACGTAGCTGAGTCCTCCATCTCTAGTGCACTGATCCTCACACCACCCCTCCTCCATGCCTGGCATAAGCACTGACCCCTTTGCCTCACTTAAGAATCCAGTTACTCTAATGATGACATAATGGCTGCTCAGATTACACTCAAAAGCCTGAGCTGGGAGGGCCCTGAAACCCAGCCAGGATCAACTGCTTTCCCCAGGAATAAAGCTCCTTCTGCAGCAAACTAAATTACTTTCCAAGGCCTCCTTAACCTGTGACCCTAACCACGTAAAATCTTTTTAGTGCTATTCCTGTTTACTAATTACGACTGCAATTTGTGTCAAGTTGGTTTTTTCCCCCCACACATACTCAATGGATCAATATTTCTATTTCTCAACAACAGAGAATGCTGGCTGTAACAAGTGCCTTGGGGTAGCTTTTGTTTCTTTCATTATACTTTGCTTTGTTAGGCATCAATGTTTGGGGGCAAAAAGAAAAACTGGGATGTGGATTGCAAGCCACACAGTTCTTAAGCTAAGTAACTTCTGATAACACCAAGTCTATTTCAGCTTGCCCCTGGAGACAATTCAAGCAACTCGGTGCTTATTCTTCAAGCTTTCATATCATGGTGTCGATTTCCAGCATAAATTGTAATGGTCAGCACACATGTGCTTTCTCAAAGGAAAAATCAAAGCAAGTCATTTAAAAATAATATTTTTTGATATGTCACTTGATGGGTTTTTGTAGCAAATTGACTATTGAAAATTCTATCTGGGTTATTTTTGAAATATATAACAAAAATAGATATTCTTGTGTTGTTTACCAACAAAGTTAGATCAGTATATGTGGTCAACTTGTTTACAAGTTTCTCATTTTAAAGCCACGAGTGTATTTATATTCTGCAATATTTTTTCTTTTAACCTTTTCACTTTTTAAGATTTCACTTATTTTAATTTTTCTATTAATAAAGATTTCATTCATTATTTTCAGAGAGAAGGGCAGGGAGAAAGGAAGAAAGGGAGTGAAGCATTACTGTTTGGTTGTCTTTCACCTGCCTCCAGCTAAGGGCCTGGCTGGAGACCTGGCTTACAACCTGGTTTTGTGCCCTGGCTGAGAATCAAACCAGTGACCTTCGGGTTCATAGGCCAGCACCAATATTTATTTATTTTTAGAGAGAGAGGAAGGGAGGCAGAAAGAAAGGGAGATAAACTTTGATGTGTGAAAAATAACATCCATGGATTGCCTCTTGCACCAGGCATGTGCCCTGACTGGGAATGGAACCGATGACCCTTTGGTTCGCAGGCCAGCACTCAATCCACTGAACCACACCAGACAAGGCTATATTATGCAGTATTCAATCTGCAAGTCAAGTTGTTTTTATTAAGAATTATGTTTGGTAGATATGGAGCATCATGAATTGTGTCCTTGAGTAAGAAGTGTGTTTTTTGGCATCAGTCCTCCCAAAAACCCCTGTTGCAATACTTTCCCCAAATTAGTATTATGTAATTTTTTATTACTTTCCCAGAAAGTTAGAGGAACACTATAAACACACTATTCTTATAGATAAAGAGATTAATATTGCTGCTTTTTGTTTCTATGGGGCAGTTTTGGGAGTAGGAAAAGGTATAAAAGGGGGCAGATCTTATTGGTTTTTGTTCAAGAAAATGATTCTGATATTCTTTTTGTTTTTATCTTCTTCTGTTAACATTGCAGGACAGATTTCCTTTGGGCCTCCTAATCCTTTGGTATCTTGGCAACAGCTTCCAGTCGGATCACAGGTGCCAATGAGTTGGGGAGGGTCAAATTCAACACAGGACATGGGGCACTGGCTGTAGGAATCCAGGAAGCAGGAAGGCATTGCTTAATAGTCTTCAAAGGAATGCTTGGGTTGATTACCATGTCTGTTGGGTAAAGTTAGTCCAACAGCCAGCTCTACAGGGTGAGATTTTCCAGCTGAGTCACATGGCCTGGTTTAGTATCCCTTGCACAATTCAATCTGTCTTCCGGTTCTTTCAGCAGGTGGTCTTGGAGCACTGGCCTGCTGGAAAGATGTTAGGTGGTGTGTGATGATGCCCAACAACAGAGTACCCTTGCCTAAGCCCAGGACCCCCATGGTCTCTGTGATCAGTGGCTGCCTGGACACTTCCATGCTGAAGGACAGATTCAGGCCAGAAGGAGGGTTTTAGCCTGACCAAATGAGCCTACTCACTCAGCTCTCTCATATCCTTAGAGCCACTTGTTAATATTTATGCTTTTTATTTTTATATTTTTAAAAGATTTTATTTATAATTTTTTTTTAAAGATTTTATTTCATTATTTTTTTTAGAAAGAGGAGAAGGGAGAGAGGCAGAGAGGGAGAGAGACATCAATGTATGGTTGCGTTTCACCTGCCTGCAGCCACAGACCTGACTGGTTTGCAACCTGGTTATGTGCCCTGGCTGGGGAATCGAACCTGCGACCTTTGGGTTCGCAGGCCGGCGCCTTAACCACTGTGCTACCAGCCAGGGCTCATTTATAATTTTTAAAGAGAGGGGAAGGGAAGGAGGGAGGCAGAGAGGGAGAGAGACATCAATGTATGGTTGCCTTTCACCTGCCTCCAGCTACGGACCTGGCTGGAGACCTCGCTTGCAACCTGGTTATGTGCCCTGGCTGGGAATTGACCCAGCCACTTTTGGGTTCACAGGCTAGTGCCTATCCACTGAACCACTAGCCAGGGCTTATGCTTGTTAAAGTCACTTGTAATTTTTAATCATGCTCCTTTCTCTCCACCTTTCTTTTTTCTTTTCTTTTTTTTCAATCAAGGTACAATTTCCATAGGATGCAATCCTCAGCTTGTAAGTGTACAGTTAGCTGGGTTTTGGCAGAGACATACACTTCTGTAACCCTCACCTGTCTCAAGATAGAGAATATTTACATCACCCTAGAAAGGTCCCTCACGTCCATCTTGGTTAATTTCCCTGCCTTCATTCCAGGCAACCAGCACTTCCCCTGATAATAAAGCACAGGTAGGGTTTGGTATTCTGATTTTTGCACATAGCATTATATCCTAAGCAACTGTTCATGGTAATATATGGAAGGAAGTCATGTTGACTGACTGTTAAGCACTTCATGAGTATTATTTATTTCTCACAATCACCTTATCAGGCATCGATATCTTGATTTTACAGGTGAGGCCACTGAGGCTCAGATTGATGAAGCAGCTTAATTGGTAGCTTGAGTCATACGTGATAGGACTGCTGTTAGGACTGCTAGAAGGCTCTGAGACTCCCAAGTTTCTGTCCCATTCTATCATGTTGCCTCAATATAAATCCCTACCAGTGATGTTTTTTAATAATGCCAGGGTGGGATGGAGGCAAGAAGACCTACAAGGTGTCAGAACCCTGGTAGCATGTCCCCAGAAAGGACCTTGAGTTTGCTGTGGGGTGCTAGATTCAGCTTACCTCTGCTCCTGACTGCATGCTGTACAATTGTCAGTTGGAAATCAGCTTGAAATCAGCCATGGTGAGAGGATTCACACCAAGGAAATCAACAAATGTTACAAAGCAGAGCTAATTTTTCATGTGCATTCTGGGGATGATCAGATTGAGACCTCAGCCACTTCCCTTTGAGGGTCAGTGTTATTAGACCTAAGAAATCTCTTTTCTCTTTCTGGAATTCATAATACTTAGATGTTGTTTTCTAAACTCATCTCTGTTTTTTTTCCTCTGAAATTTGAAGTTAAGTTAGACAAATTAGAAAATACAGGCAAGTCCTAGCTGGTGTGGCTTACTGGAATGAATGCTGGCTGGCAAGCTGAAAAATCACAGGTTCAATTCCCAGTCAGGGCACATGCCTGGGTTGTGGGCTAGGTCCCCAGCTGGGGACATGTAAGAGGCAACCAATCAATGTTCCTCTCCTCTTTCTCCTTCCCTTCACCTCTCTCTAAAAAATAAAAAATAAAATCTTTTTTAAGAAAGAAAGAAAGAAAAGGAAAAAAAGAAAGAAAATACAGGGTCTCCCAAATTGAGTTTTCTAATTATTTATTGAGAGTACAAAATAAACCAATTGATTTTGCTAGATTTATCTTGTAGTCATCCTCCTTACTAAGTTGTACTGGTTTCCTAGGGCTACCATGACAAACTTGGTGGCTTAAAACAGAAATTTTCTGTCTCAGAATTCTGGAGGCCAGAAGTCCAAACTCAAGGTGGCAGGGCCACACCCCGTAGAGGGTAGTCCTTCCTGGCCTCTTCCAGCTCCTGGGGGCTCAAGGTGTTCCTTAGCTATGGCTGAATAACTCCAATCTCTGTCTGTCTTCACATGGCCTCTTCCTCTTTTCTGTCCATCTCTGTTCTGTCCCTTATAAGGACATTTATCATTGGATTTAGGGTCTACCTAGATAATCCAGAATGATCTTTTCTCAATATCCTTTAATTAATTACATCTACAAAACTTTTTTTTTTTTTTTTCAAATAAGATCACATTCACAGGTCCCAAGAGATGGACATACTTTTTAGGGAGCTATCATTCAACCTACTACAGGTAGTTGGGTGTGTTTTTATTTTTTCTTCAACTAGAGTTTATGGGGTTTTCCTAAGTAAATAAAAGTATCGTTCATGGCCCTGGCTGGTAGCACAGTGGATAAGGCCCCGGCCTGCGAACCCAGAAGTCGCAGGTTCGATTCCCCAGCCAGGGCACATAACCAGGTTGCAAACCAGGTCTCCAGTCAGGTCTGTGGCTGGAGGCAGGTGAAACGCAACCATACATTGATGTCTCTCTCCCTCTCTGCCTCTCTCCCTTCCCCTCTTTCTAGAAATGATGAAATAAAATCTTAAAAAAAAAAAAAAAAAAAGTATCGTTCATATCATTCATGCACTAACTGGTGTGGCTTAGTGGACTGAGTGCCAGCCCTTGAACCAAAGGGTCTATGGCACATGCCTGGGTTGTGGGCCAGGTTCCCAATTGGGCACACATGACAGACAATCACACATTGTTGTTTCTCTCCCTCTCTTTCTCCCTCCATTCCCTTCTCATATATATATATATATATATATGTATATATATCAGTCAGCATTCAATAATCAACACGTACTTATACAACAACTCCTATTGGGCAAAAACTACTATGGGTCCAGGGTTCTAGGTGCTAAGAACACATTAATAAACAAAACATATAAAAATCCTTGGCCTTATAGAGCAACAGTCTAGTGAGGAGAGATAGAGAATCACAAGTAATAAACATATCGGGATGATAACTTCTTTGGGAAAAATAAAACACACTAAGGGATAGAGAGTGATAGAAGGGCTATTTTAGGCATATTGGTTTGGAAAGGCTACTGTGATCAGGGGACACTTGAGAAATTATTTGAATCATGTGAATGACTGGAAGAACATTCTTGGCAGCTGTAAAGGTCCCAATATATGTGCTTGATGTGTTTTGGAGATAAAGAATTATGTGGAAAAGTGACAAGTTTTTTTTGTTTGTTTGTTTAGTTTAGTTTATTATTCCTTTTCAGAGAGAGGGGAAGGGAGAGAGGCAGAAAGGGAGAGAAACATCCATGTATGGTTGCCTTTCACCTGCCTCCAGCCACGGACCTGGCTGGAGACCTGGCTTGCAACCTGGTTATGTGCCTTGGCTGGGAATCAAACTGCAACCTTTGGGTTCGCAGGCCGGCACCTTTATCCACTTTGCCACCAGCCAGGGCCAAGTTTTTAAAGTGTTGCTCTGAATGCTCAGTAGGAAATAAACAATGGGGGCAGGACAAAGGTGGAAGCCATTAGGAGCCAAGTTAAATAATCCAAGAGAAAGATGACACTGGCTTGCACTGCTATGGTGGCTGTGGGGATGTAAGAGGTACCCACATTAGGCCCTGACCAGGGTGCTCAGTTGGTTAGAGAATCATCCCAATATACCAAGGCTGTGGGTTCAATCTCCCGTCAGGGCACATACAAAAATCAACCAACAAATTGATGCTTCTCTCGCTCTCTCAAAACAATTTTTAAAAAAGGGTCCAAATTAGAGATATACTTTAAACACAGAGCCAACAGCATTGCTGATGGATTGGAGAGGGGGACACAAGAGGAAGAGAAGAATCAAGAAGGGTACAATATTTTTGTCCTGAATACCTAGATGAATGGGGCTGTCACTGATAAGGTGGAAAAGGTTGGAAGAGGCGCAAGCTTTGCAAAAAAATCAAGATTCCATTTTGATTAGGTTAAATTTGAGATGCTTATTTGGACTGCCAAGTGGAAAAGTTTAGCTGGCAATGGACCGCTTGTCTGGAGGGCAGGGGAAAGGCCAGAGCTGCAGTTGTCGGTACAGAGAGGGAATTTAAACCCATGGAATGAGATGACATCACCTAGAAAGGGAAGGTAGATAAGAAGGGGTCCACGGACTGTGTCATGGGGAATTCCAACATTAAGAAGCTAGAAAAGAAGGGAGGATTTGTCAAAGAATAGCGAGGAAGAAAAGCCAGAGAGGCAGGAGGACCAAGAATGTGATGTTCCAGAAGTAAATGAAGAAAGGGTTTCTGGGAGGAGGAAGCTGGGCCAGATGCTGCTCACTGGGCATTTAGTAAAAGGCAGCTGAGATGTCACAATGTCATCATTGGATTTAGCAGCATGAAGGTCACCAGTGACCTTGTTTTAGTGGTGGCGTGGGGTCAAAAGTCTGACTACAATAGATTTAAGAGAAAATAGGTGGAGAAAAATTGGAGACAATAAGGTTAGAAAAATTATTTTGAGAGGTTTTGCTCTAAGGGGACCAGAGAAGTGGTGTGGACACTGTGAGGAATCTAGAAATAATAATATTATCCTTTTATTCCCAATATTTATATGATTACTTCATTTTATCACCTAATTGAACTGGATAAAACTTCTGAAAACAATGTTTAATAATAACATGTAAGCAGATATCCATATTTCTTGCCATTTTTTAAAAAATAATTTTATTTTATTATTTCTAGAAAGAAGGGAAGGGAGAGAGGCAGTGAGGGAGAGAGACATCAATGTATGGTCGCTTTTCACCTGCCTCCAGCCACAGACCTGACTGGAGACCTGGTTTGCAACCTGGTTATGTGCCCTGGCTGGGGAATCGAACCTGCGACCTTTGGGTTCTCAGGCCGGCGCCTTATCCACTGTGCTACCAGCCAGGGCCTCTTGCCATTTTTTAAAAGATTTTATTTATTACTTTTAGGGAGAGGGGGAAAGAGGCAGAGAGGGAGAAAGACATCAATGTATGGTTGCCTTTCACCTGCCTCCAGCTACGGACCTGGCTAGAGACCTGGCTTGCAGCCTGATGTGCCCTGGCTGGGAATTGAACCAGCGACCTTTGGGTTTGCAGGCAGCACCTTATCCACTGTGCCACCAGCCAGAGCGGCAAGTTAACCTTTTAAATTTTTTTATATAAATGTAACCATAAAGTATGTATGTACATTTTGATGTCTGCCTTTTTTGGTTCAACATGACATTCACTTAAGCTGTTTGTAGAGCAAGAGTTGATTCTTTTTCATTGTTTTATGAAAAGTCCACTATATAAATATAAAACATATTTTTCAGTTCTCCTATTGATGGATAGTTGCATAATTTCCATTTTTTACCTCTTATTTATTCATTTTTTATCTAAGAATCTTCACTAGGAACAACTGATCATGTATTTTTAGCTTCAATTTATATAATATTACAGGTTTTCTTTTAAAATTAAATCAACATATGTCCTCATAGTTAAGGCATTCACATACAGAATTAAGTCGATTTGGCCAGAGTGCATTGTTTTGTAATGCTGCTGAATCTGAACTGCCAAAGTTTTATTAAGAACTTTTAGCCCTGGCTGGTGTGGCAGAGTGGACTGAGCACTGGTCTGCAAACCAAAGGGTTGCTGGTTTGATTCCCGGTTAGGGCACGTGCCTGGGTTTCAGGCCAGGTCCCAGGTTGGGGGTGCTTAAGATGCAACCATACGCTGGTGTTTCTCTCCCTCTTTCTCCCTCCCTTCTCCCTTCTCTAAAATAAATGAGTAAGAATATTCTTTAAAAAAGAACTTTTATATGTGGGTCATGTTTTCTTATTCTTTTAGAAAAAAAAT
The DNA here is from genome assembly GCA_004026585.1 of Noctilio leporinus. Classification (NCBI taxonomy): domain Eukaryota; kingdom Metazoa; phylum Chordata; class Mammalia; order Chiroptera; family Noctilionidae; genus Noctilio; species Noctilio leporinus. Next base: position 175,009 of record PVIW01001087.1, on the reverse strand, counting down.
TTTGTTTACATCTATTTAATATGAACTTGATAGATACTTCTGTGTGCTTCTTTCTTTATCAACTTTACATTCTAAGGTTATGCTAATTTTATTTAAAAAAAGCTGTGAGGCTTTCAATTTTGTTATCTAAAATAACATTAGATTTATTTTACTTTATTTTATTAATTAAAAAAAAGATTTTATTTATTTACTTCTAGAGAGAGAGGAAAGGAGGGAGAAGGGAGGGAGAGAAACATCAATGTATGAATTGCCTCTAGCACACCCCCAACTTGGGACGTGGCCCACAACCCAGGCATGTGCCCTGATTGGGAATCAATCAAACTGGTGACCCTTTGATTCGCAGGCTGGTACTCAATTGACTGACCCACACCAGCCAGCACAATTTATTTGATTTTTAATGGGTAGAGAGCATTCAGCTGTGAAAGCATCGGATCTGATGTCTTTTTTTTTTTTTTTAATGATTTAAAATATTTTTATATAATTTTAATTTTAGACTTATAGAAAAGTTTTAAGAATAGTATAGGACAAGGTATTTTAGATTCAATAATGGTTTACATTTTGCTCTACATAATTATAATTCTTCCTTTGGCTCTCAGTCTAAGTCTTCTTCTCTCTTTCTCCATATAAAACAGGAACATTCTCTTATATAGCCATAGAACAATTATAAAAATCAGGAAATTTAATATTAGTGCATTATTATTACCTATATACAATTTATATTTATTTTTTAATTATTTTTTTCTTTTTTTAAATGAAGTTTTAGGAGCTTGATTTTTTAAAAAAGATTTTGTTTATTATTTCCAGAGGTAGAGGGAGGGAGAGAGGCAGAGAGGGAGAGAAACATCTATGTATGGTTGCCTTTCACCTGCCTCTAGCCACAGACCTGGCTGGAGACCTGGCTTGTAACCTGGTTATGCGCTCTGGCTGGGGAATTGAACCAGAGACCTTTGAGTTTGTAAGCTGGTGCCTTACCCACTGTGCTACCAGCCAGGATGGGTTTTATTACTTATATACAACTTATATTTAAATATCAGTAATTATTTTAGTCATGTGGCTTAGATCTATTCCACCCCTCTCCGCAGCCAGGTCAGGATCTAATTCAAGGTCATAAATTGCATTTAATTGTCTTTTTTTTTTTTCTTTTTAAAAATTATTTGTGCCTTTTTTTATTGTTCTTTTGCAGGTATCCCAATCCCTATCCCCTACCCCCATAACTGTCCTCTTAAAAATCTCCTTTAACCTGGAATAGTTCCTCAGCCTTAATTTGTTTTTCTGACCTTGGTATTTTGGAAGAGTCAGGCTTTTATCTTGTAGAATGTTGCTCGGATGGGTTCTCTGATGTTTCCTCATGATTAGGTTCAGGCTGGGCATTTTTTAGCAGGAATATCACAGAAGGGAGCTGTGTCCCCTATGCTTAGTACCTTGACAAACTGTCACCTCTCCCAATTATGGTGATGTTAACTGATCAGCTCTCAAATTTTCTGTCTGTCTTCGTACTTCTACATTCTGCGAAATTTTAGTACCTTTTATTTAAAATCCTCCAACTGCATTTAAAAACAAACAAACAAAAAACCTTAAACAACTGGTATTAATACCAATGAGTCTTTCTCGTTCTCTGTTCATTAAGAGCATGCTATTGCTGTTTAATGGATTACAATAACTTCAGATTGCTCTAAGACACTAACTGGGTCCCCTAAATTACACCTTTGTTACCTTTGAGGTCTTTTTTTCTTGCTTGTACATCTTGGTCTTCCGCTTGTACGTGGCAAACTTTCCGCAAACGCCTGGCAAGCCTTGTTGGGCCAAGGCGTGCGTTGCTAGGAAGGCGGCAACATAAAGGCTCTCCGGGACTTGTGTGAACTTGCTGGAGGTTTTCTGACAGAGGGCTTCAGTTTTGGAGGAGTGGGAGGGACCGTCAGGGTTGGACAAGCTCTGAAGGACAGGTTTACATGAGACAGTAGCTTCCACCCTAGCGATCCTCATCGTCCCCACAGAGTTTATTTCATTGCTTTAGAGAAGAGCCCTCACGTAGTATGTAGCCTGCCATTCTGAGTCGTGGGAGGGTGTTGGCTGGGACATTCAATCAGTACCTACATCTACAGCCCATTTCTGACTCTAACCTTTTATCCCAGTTCTTCCCCAGGCAGGAAGCTCACTAGAAATCTGTGAGAAAAACAGATTCTCTCTCTTCCTGCTGCCCTCTCCTCACATACTCAAATTTGCTGTTTTCTCCAGTATGTTTCATCAGTTAGCTCTTTGCCATCGTTTTCCATCATCCTGACATTGTGAAAACTTCTAGCTCCATAAGAAATGAATCCCCCCTTTTCAAATGTAGATATACAATTTTTAAATATTTATAGTTGGTTCTCCAGACAGAACATAATGCTTGGGTCAGGTTGCCATCCTAAAACATGGCCTCTCCAATTACTTTTTAAATAAAATTACCTTTATTGATTAAGCTAGCTGAGATTTGCATCTGTTACTTGCAACTAAAAACAATTTTAAGGCAGAGGGACATTGTCAATATGTATTTCTTCACTCTAGGCTTCGGATCCCTACCCATTCCTTTAGCCTTTCTGCAAATTGACCATAAAACAGTTAATGAGGGTGCTGGCTTGCACTCCCAGGTCACCTGGGACACAGTTAATTTACTCCCTGATTGTCAACTTCTAGTGCCTCAAGGAGTCAGGTTGATATCGTCAACAAACGAAGTGGGCCATGTGGGGACTGGAGCTAACTGAGGGATTTTGCCTCTGAGAGGGACAGCTGTCACCCGTAAGTGGAAAAAAATGAATCTCTCTCTCTCACTTCTCCCTCCCTCCTCTCAATCTCTCCTTTCCTCTCTCAAATCAATAAAAATAAAATAAAATAATTTCAAGGTGGTGACAACAGAGCATTAAACCAAGCCTGGGGGCACTTCTGAGGATAGGGGTCTTGTGAAACTGCGCTGTTCAAACACCTGAATCTGCCCCTATCTGGAGGCTCACCAATTATTGTGGTTCTTTGAAGAATTTGATACTCTCAGCACCTCTTTGTCTCGCTTTGGGGTCAAATTCACAAATTTGATACACTAGAAACTTTCCCATGCAATTCCTGCTATACTTGCTTGGCAGTGTCTGCTGGTTGTTCTCTATTCTCTGATAATAGAATTCCTAATATTCAACTGAGCACAAAGCCACCTAGAATAGAGACTCCATTTCCCAGAGTTCCTTGCACCTACTGGGACATATGATGATGCTCTGGCCAATGAGATAGAAGTGGATGTGTTCTATTCTTCAAAGATTCTTATTCATAAGAGTTTTAAGTGTCTTAACATGTAAACTCTTCTTAAGAGAATCCAAGCATCTGTTATTTAAATTTTTTTTTTTTTTAATTTAAGAGGAAAGAGGGAGGCAGAGAGGGAGAGAAACATCAATGTATGGTTGCCTTTCACCTGCCTCCAGCTACTGACCTGTTTGGAGACCTGGCTTGCAACCTGGTTATGTGCCCTGGCTGGGAATTGAACCAGTGACCTTTGGGTTCATAGGCAGCACCTTTCCACTGAGCCACCAGCCAGGGCCTGAGCATTTCTTTTACTGTTTCATTTATTCCTGTAATGTAGAATTGGCTTTTTGCATCATGAGGTTAAGACCAAGCATGGGGGAACCATAAAACAGAGGAAGGGAACCTGTATTCTGACAATAGAATGACATAGAAATCCTGGACTTCCTCCCAGACAAAATTGGTTTGGGCTTAGTTGCATTAGTAGCCAAACCTAACCCTAATAAGCATAAGTTGTTTGTTGTCTGTATTTCCCAATAGACTAAGCTCCAAGTGGACAAGAACCCTTGTTCACCATTGTATTTTGAACACCCAAAATAGTGCCCCACACACAATAGATGTTTAATAGTTGAATGAATAAAAAAAATGAGATGAGGCCCTGACTAGTGTGGCTCAGTGGGCTGGGCATTGTCCTGTAAACCAAAAGGTTACCAGTTTGATTCCCAGTCAGGGCACATGCCTGCATTTTGGGTTCAATCCCTGGTTGGGGCATGTGCAAGAGGCAACCGATAAATGTGGCTCTTCCTCTCTTTTCCCCTCCTTCCCCCTCTCTCTAAAAATAAATAAATAAAATCTTTTACAAAAAGATTTTTAAAAAGAAAAAATTAGATGAGAAAATTGAGGGCCAAAACAGTTGATTAATCTGCCCAAGGTCACCCTGGATGCCTGGTAGGGGCAATTTGATTCCAGGTCTTCCTGCCCTCAAGAGTCCATGCCCCTTGCCCTGGCTGATATGGCTCAGTGGACTGAACATTGGCCTGCGAACCAAAAGTTTATCAGTTTGATTCCCAGTCAGGGTACATACCTGGGTTTTGGGCCAGGTTCCCTAGTTGGGGGCATGCGAGAGGAAGCTGATTGATATATCTTTCACATCAATGTCTCTCTCCCTCTCTTTCTCCCTCCCCTCCCCTCTCCCTAAAAATGTAAAATAAGTAAAGTTTTTTTTTTTAATAAAGAAGGACACATTATTTTAAAAAATAAAAATAAAAAAGAGTCCTTGTCCCTAATACTCTAACCTGCTGACCAGGCTAACTTCCAAAGCAGCCCTCTTCCCATCTTTCTATTTCCTTGGGAACTGACACTGTCGAATGATTTGCAGTTCCCCCAAACACTTCTTGCTATTGCATTTCTTTGTTGTTGTTGTTGTTGTTGTTTGCCAAGCTGTTCCTTCTGTTTAGAATGTCTTTCTTATCCACCCCCTCCACCTTGCCTTCTCAGCCTGGTGAACAGAACACCAAGCCATCTTTCAAAACCCAGCTCATGTGTGACTTGTACCTTCCAGAGAGAGCTGACCGTTCCTTCTTCTTTGCTCCAACTACATTCCATACATATTTCTATCAACCTACAAATACTCTTTTTTTAAAAAAAGATTTCAATAATTTGTTTTTAGAACTAGAGGAAGGGAGGGAGAAAGAGACGGAGAGAAACATTAACATGAGAGAGAAACATTAACATGAGAGAAAAACATCCATTGGTTGCCTCTCACATGCCCTCAATAGAGAAGCTGGCCTGCAACCCAGGCCTGTGCCCTGACTGGGAATTGAACTTGCAAGCTTTTGGTTCACAGGCTGGCACTTATTCCACTGAGCCACACCAGCCAGGGTGATAATGATAATCTTTTTTTTAAATCTACCTCATTCGTTTTGTTTTTTTTTTAAAGACTTTATTTTATTATTTTTAGAAAGAAGGGAAGGAAGAGAGGCAGAGAGGGAGAGAGACATCAGTGTATGGTTGCCTTTCACCTGCCTCCAGCTACAGACCTGGCTTGCAACCTAGTTGTGTTCCCCAGGCTGGGAATTGAACCAGTGACCTTTGGGTTCACAGGCCTGTGCCTTATCCACTGTGCCACCAGCCAGGGTGATAATCTTTTACTATACTATAAGTCACAACAGATTCAGTGTTGTGCCTCCATTGTGATCTCTCTATGGGCTAGAACTGGAATTTATTTATTTATTTATGAACTCTTAGGACCGGGAACATAGTAAGTAACTGAAATATTTGTTGAATTGGTAGGACCCTAATTGCAATTTAAAGATGAGGAAACTGATCTTAAGACAAGGTTAAAGCCCTGGCTGGTGGCGCAGTGGATAAGGTGCCAGTCTGCAAACCCAAAGGTCACTGGTTTGATTCCCCAGCCAGGGCACATAATGAGATTGCAAGCCAGGTCTCCAGCCAGGTCCATAGCTGGAGGCAGGTGAAAGGCAACCATACGTTGATATCTCTTTTCCTCTCTGCCTCTCTCCCTTCCCCTCTCTCTAAGAATAATACATAAAATTTTAAAAAAGAAAAGACAAGATTAAGTGTTGTTACACAACTAAGTCTAGTTGGGGCTAGAATACAGGTCTCCTGGCCTCAATTTTTGTATCAGTTTGTTAGGGCTGTCATAACAAAGGACCACAAAGAGGTGGTTTGAGCAACTGAAATGTGTTGTTTGTTAGTTTTGAAAGCCAGAAGTCTGAGATGCAGGTATCAACAGGGTTGTGACTGTGAGGGCGAATTTGTTCCATGCCTCCTCCTTAGCTTCTGGTGGTTTGCAGGCCATCTTTAGTGATAGTTAAGATTATAGAATCCTCACTCCAAGCTCTTCCTCTCTTCCTTCCTCTTCATAAGGTGTTCTCCCTTTATGCAAATCTGTCTCCAAATTTCTCGTTTTAACTTGATTACCTCTGTAAAGACCATATGTCCAAAGAAGGTCACATTTTGAGGAACTGGGGGTAAGGTTGTCAACACGTGAATTTTAGGAGGACCCAATTTAACCCATAACAGTTTCTCAACTGCAAAATGGAGGCCTCTGCCTAGATGGTTGTTCAGGTCATTTCTGCCTCCCTACTCGGGAAGAGGAAGTAGCTGGCCTAAGGCCACATAAACAGTGGCTGCAGCTGGTTTGGTATTCCAAACCAGGTCGGCCTGACTCCAGACCCTGAGCTTTTAATCCAGTACAGATTTACGATGCCCAGTTCACTGGGAGAGAGCCTTCTTTCGTGGGCACTCACACCTCTGTTCCGGGATCAGCACTCGGCCCCGTCTCTTATCTCTGCAGCTGTTCTCTTCCTCCTCCCTCAGTCATTCCTCCGGCAGAGCTCTCTGTCCCATTTTGAGTGGCAGCAGCGAGGCCCTGGGCAGGAGCCTACCAGCTGCCTGTCTATCTCATCCCCAGCCCCCGCAGGGAAATGGTGAAGCCCAGAACATCTCCCTAAATATTTGTTTTATGAATGTATGCTTGATGCATGATGCTGGGTTGCTGAAATCCTCAAACTGGTTGGGGGAAGTCCACCTAGAAAAGGGAATTTGTGCCTCACCTCCTGTGCCACAGCCAGGAGTCCTCTAACCCTCCTCCAACACAGCCCCTGAGCCATGGACTGGTGGTTACTGAGGAGCCATCCGTATGGCTGGGCCTGGGCCACCCTCAGACTCACAGACATCCCTGGTGATGCTGCCAGAATCATAGGTGTGACCAGGGTCACTAACCATCACTAAATGTTGATTTTACCACCTATAAAAATAGAAATACGGCCCTGGCTGGTAGCACAGTGGTAAAGGCGCCACCCTGCAAACCCAAAGGTCGCAGGTTTGATTCCCCAGCCAGGGCACATAACAAGGTTGGAAACCAGGTCTCCAGTCAGGTCTGTGGCTGGAGGCAGGTGAAAAGCAACCATACATTGATGTCTCTCTTCCTCTCTGCCTCTCTCCCTTCCCTTCTTTCTAAAAATAATGAAATTTAAAAAAAAAAAAAAAAAGAAAAAAAAAGAAATAAAAGTACTTCGCTTACCATTGCGATAAATAGTTAACAGTCGCTGGGTTTTTCTTAGACGTTAGGAATGGTACTAAACCTAGGGTTGGCAAACTTTTCCTGTGAAAAGCCAGATAGATAGTAAATGTTTTAAGACATGTGGGCAGCCCTGGCTGGTGTGGCTCAGTGGATTGATCACTGGCCTTTGAACCAAAAGGTCATTGGTCAATTCCCAGTTAAGGTCTTTGCCTGGGCTGCAGGCCAGGTCCCCAGTTGGGGGTGTGCGAGAGGCTACCAATTATTGTATCTCTCACACACTGATATTTCTCTTCCTCCCTTTCTTCCTCCCTTCTCCTCTCTCTAAAAGTAGATAAATAAAATCTTTAAAAAAAAGAAAAGAAAAGAAAGAAAGAAAGAAAAGAGATATTCAGGCAAAGAGCCAAATGGAAGCTATCATATAGATATATAACATAAGAGAAATCAAATTTCCACTAATTTTTAAAATAACCTGATTGCTTTGGAGAGAGAGAGAGAGAGAGAGAGAGAGATTTTTTGCTCCACTTGTTTATGCATCTATTGGCTGACTCTTGTATGTGCCCTGACCAGGGATTGAACCCATGACCTTGGTATATCAGAACTATGCTCTAACCAACTGAGCTACCTGGCCAGGGCTCCACTAATTTTTTGATGGAATTAAAAATGTAAAAACCTTTGGGGGAAATGGGTGGGTGGGAAGGGGGGCAGAGAGGAGCAAAAAGGGGATGGATGTAATACAACAACAATAAAATTAAAATTAAAAAAAGAAAAAAGAAAAAAATGTGCTTAGACAAGAACCTAGTATAAAGGAACCATGGGCATGGACAACAGGTGGGATTGACTTTGGGGGGAATGGGTGGGTGGGGAGGGGGACAGAGGGGAGCAAAAAGGGGATGGATGTAATACAACAACAATAAAATTAAAAAAAAAAAAGAAAAAGAAAAAAATGTAAAAACCATTTTCAGCTCACGAGCTGCACAAAAACCAACAGAAGGCCAGATTTGGCCCACGGGCTATAATTGGCTGACCTGTGTTCTAAACACATTATGTGTAATGAATAGCTCAATTAATCCTCATGTGAATAGGATGAGGTATATGCTGTCCTTATCCTTGTTTTAGATAAGGAAACCTAGCCTGGAAAGGCTAAGTAACTTTTCCAAATTCACACGATTATGAATTGGCAGAGCTGAAATTTGAACCCAGGCAATGGTTTCTGGATTTTGCAAGCTTAACCCCTTGTTGTCCAACAAACCTAATGCACATGTGGGACTTAGCATGTGCAATATAAATGCTTCCCTTTCTCCCCTCACTAGTAAAAAGATATTTCCAATACAAGGAAGTAAGCACAAAGAGAGAGAAAAGCACAGGGGACTTAGGGAGCAGGAGATCCCCCAACACTTCCAGTTTCATGCTCATCATCTCCCCATAACCCTGTGACTCAGCGTGCTCAGATTTTACCATCTTTATTTTACAAAAACTAAGTGGAAACTCAGAAAGGTGAACTGACTTGCTCAAGGTCACACAGCAAGCGTGTGGCACAGATAGGGTTAGGGCTCCAGTCTCCTAAACTTTGTCTAGGGTGCATTCCCCCATCACAATACCCTTCAGGCTCAGTCCAGGTCTGTGACCTCCTCTGTTGGTGACCACATTATCCAGGGCCTGGCCCTTCTGAGAACACCATGTGTGATCATGGGTTATGCACCAAATCTCAGAACAGAATGTTAGAAACCCTGGAGGACCAAGTGGCACAGCCAAGAGAAACCCATCAAGGAATCCTCCTACTTCTAGTAGTCCTCTGAGTGCTGGGCATTGCTGGCTGCTTAGCACCCGTTATTCCATTTAATTCTACAAAAGACTTCAGGTCTTCATTTGATAGTCTGTGGGTGTAACAGTAAGTCTCAGTGAAAGCAGGGAAGGCTCTGGGGCCAGACAGCTGCTCCTGCCAATCCTGACTCAACCACTTACCAGCTCTGTGACCCTAATCAAGTTGTTGCACCTTCCTGGGCCTCAGTTTCCTCAACTGGAAAAGGTGATAATAATAAAACCCATCTTTCACAGCTGGTTGGAAGAATCCAAAATAATATTTGTATGTCAAATTATTCTCAGCGATTATCCCTAAAGGGCAGGTTTATGGGGGACAGGAATGTTTCATAGACTCTGATAATTGTAAATATGTTATAATAGTCATATATTGCTTCGTAAGTAGGAAAGTATGCATAGATGAATGTCATATATAGACATATACAGGTGAAGTGCATATAGTCAGCACTCAGTTTACTTGTTTGTTTATGTGTTGATTCAACAAACACTTAGGGAGCACCTACTGTCTGCCAGGCCCTATCTACAAGAACTAGTACCTGGGATCTGAGCCCGGCAGAAGTTCCCAGTGTGATTCACTGGGCGAGGGTGGGAATGAAATGCTGTGTGCAGGGGACAGGGCCAGTTGAGGAGTGTGAACCTCTAATTGTCAGTTGAGGGTGATGGAGACACTGGAGAAGCGGCACCCAGAACAAAGCAGAGGCTTTATGGATTAGTAGAGTTTGCCGGAGGGCAGATGGGAAGGTAGTTTCCCACAGCCAGCAGTGACTCTCCCCACCCCCTGCAAGATTTTAAGGAAAAGAGTTCTTTGTTTGAGGATAGCTCTCTTAGCTATCCTTGTAGTAGGGAAGTCAGGGCCATAATATATAAGTCCTGAGGAAGTCCCTCTTGATTGGGAGGAACAACTGTCGAAGAGAGCTAGATAGTGGCCCAGATGGAGTCCTGCTTCCTATGGACTTAAATGTTAAGGCTAAAACTATCAGAGTTCAGGAAGAAAATATGTGAATATGTAAAAGACTCTGATTAATTTAGTGAGGAAAAAAACTTTGAACTTATATATTGCAAGAGTCTAAAACTAAGTTTAAAGACATGACAGGTTGCAAATAAATATTTATAAAATATATGTGATATGCACAGCTCATCTAAAAACAAATGACTTAATAAAAAATAAAGAATACTAATAGGTAAATAACAAAAGAAATGGTTAAGGAACATACAAAGGTGTTTAAAACCCTTGCTATGAAAAAAAATCCCACAGGCCCTGGCTGGTGGCACAGTGGGTAAGGTGCCAGCCTGGGAACCCAAAGGTTGCTGGTTCGATTCCCAGCCAGGGCACATAATCAGGTTGCAAGCCAGGTCTCCAGCCAGGTTCGTAGCTGGAGGCAAGAGACCATACATTGATGTCTCTCTCCCTCTTGCCCTTCCCCTCTCTCTAAAAATAATAAAATTAAAATCTTAAAAAAAGGAAAAAAATCCCAAAAAGAGTAAAACTTTTTCATCTGTCAGACTGATAAAATTTTAAAAGCTGATAGTCTGTTTGATAGTGGAATGTTTGTATTTGTGCACCCTCATATTTTATAAATACTAGACTTGAAATTGGGCAACTACTATGGAGAGGAATTTTAATATATGTATTAACACTTGAGTTATTTGCTTTCTTCCCCAAGAATGTAAGATTCATGAAAGTGGCAAGGAACTATAGTGATAATAATAATCACTATTATGTTGCCAGCACCTGCAAGAATTCATAGCATAATAGATCTTTGATAAATATTTAACTCACTCAGTGAAAGGTCACATTTCATTAGGCACAGGAATTCTGTTCTAGAGAAATCAATCGTTAAAAAATACTTTTGGCCCTGGCTGGTGGCACAGTGGATAAGGCGCCAGACTGCCAACCCACAGGTTAGGTTGCTGGTTTGATCCCCAGCCAGGGCACATAACCAGGTTGCAAGCCAGGTCTGTAGCTGGAGGAAGGTGAAAGGCAACCATATATTGATGTTTCTCTCCCTCTCTGCCTCTCTCCTTTCCCCTCTCTCTGAAAAATAATAAATAAAATCTTAAAAAAAAAAAAAAACTTTTGGCCCTGGCCAGGAAGCTCAGCTGGCTAAAGTGTCATCCTGATACCCCAAAGGTAAGGGTTCAATCCCTGGTCAGGACACATACAAGAATCAAGCAACACCTGGCTGGTAGCACAGTGGATAAGGTGTCGGACTATGAACCCAAAGGTCGCTGGTTCGATTCCCCAGCTAGGGTACATTAAGCAGGTTACAAGCCAGGTTTCCAGCCAGGTCCATGGCTGGGGGCAGGTGAAAGGCAACCATACATTGATGTTTCTCTCCTTCCCTCCCTCTCTCCCTTCCTCTCTCTCTGGAAATAATAAATAAAATATTAAAAAATAATAATCAAGCAACAAACACATAAGTGGAACAGCATGTCAAGGTCTCTCTCTGTCTCTCTCTGTCTTTCTGTCTCTCTTTCTCTCTTTCTAAAAACCAACCAAAACAATTTTTTTAAATGTGCTAAACAATCTTACTTTAAAAAAATACTTTGGCAGGCTGCCTCAACAGCAATGCCCATGCCTTTCTTCCCCCTTTCTTTCTCAGGCGTGCTTTTCCTCCCTAAGTTCTAAGGGTCCTCACAAACTTGTAACCACAGGGGCAATGGCAGCAGCAGCTTGTCCCAGACTAACCCCTACCCTGTCTCTGAGGTCCCCTCTTCTCTGACTTTTCCGTACTCTAAGGAAAAAGAAATGCTTTTAGGAGGGGATGAAGATATTTCTATAAAAATATTTATCGAATCCTTATATGAAGTAGTGAAAAGAAAATCACAAACAAATATTCTCCAATAAGAGGATGCATGAAAAACAAAACAAAAACAAAACTCTGTTATGGAATACTATACAGCTATTAAAAGAAATGTAGTAGAGCTGGACATACAATCTGGTATTGCATTGAGTGAAAAACAAATTGTATAATAAATAACAGGTGCAGGTGAGAGAGAACTTCCAGGCCTGACTTCTTTGGTTTTCTTTTTCTTTTATCTATATATGTTTAAATAAAAATTACATGTATTTAAGATGTACAACATGATGATTAGGTAGTACATATTCATGGTGAAATGATTACTTGCAGTTAAACTAATTAACACATCTCCTCATGTAGTTATCATTAATGTGTGTGTGATGAGTGCACCTGAAATCTACTCTTTTAGCATATTTTAGTGCTCAATACAGTATTCGTAAGTATAGTCAGTCATCGTGTCAGTACATTAGGCGTCTTATTCATCCTTCTTAACTGCAACATTGTACCCTTTGACCAATATCCTCCCGTACAAGTGAGATCATAATATTTGTCTTTCCCTGTTTGGCTTATTTTATTTAGCAGAATGTCCTCCAGGTTCATCCATGTTGTCACAAATGGCAGGATTTCCTTCTTTCTCATAGCTGAACAGCATCCATTCATCTGTTAATGGACACTGGGTGGTTTCCATATCACAGCTATTGTGAATGATACTCCAAATAACATGGGAGTGCAAATATCTCTTTGAGATCCTGATTTCATTCCCTCTGGATAAATACCCAGAAATGGGGTTGTTGGATCATATGGTAGTTTTAATTTTTTTGAGGAATCTCCATATTGTTTTCTATAATGACTATAACTTTTATATACACATATATATATACACACACATTATATATATATGTATATGTATATGTGTATATATATATATATATGGCACTTGTGATGTGTATTTATATACATATATATATAGTATATAAAGATTTTACTTACTTCTCTTTTAGAGAAGGGAAGGAAGAGGGGAAGAGAGGGAGAGAAACATCAGTGCGTGAGAGCCACATGGATGATGATGGACGGTGTGCACTGATAGTTTACCAAGTCCCAGGCTCTGAGCAAAGCCCTTTAATACCCCATCTCCTTTGACTCCAGCAGAGATTTCCTGAGGCAGGTACAGTAAATATGCCTTCCTCATAGTGGCCCTAGAGCTTACTGGTGCCAAACTGCTTGAGTTCAAATCCCTCCTAGGGTTGTGGTCAGAATGAAATGAATTTTAATACGTATCAGGCCTGTAAGACAGTGCTTGGCACCTATGAACAAAAGAGGAAATCGAGGTAAGCCATGGGGATCCAAGCCCACATTCGTGGGCCTGACACTGGAGCCTGATGGCTCAAAGCCTGCCGGCCTCCCAGGCGACCCTGTTTTGGGAGTCAGCCTTCAACTTGGCCTCTGAGGCTTCATGGGACGTTGGAGCTGGAAGAAGTTACCTTCTTGATCCTTCCAGTGTTTCCTCTGCTGTTGAGCACCGCAGTGGTTTCCTTAATTAAACAGGAGGCAGCCTCAGAAAACTAGAAGCTAGTTTTCCGCACTCCAGAATCCTCAGAATTTTTATGCTGGTTGAAAAATGAATTTGTGCAGGGCCCTGCATGAGTGTTTTGTGGGAGAGGGGCTTATTTTCTTCTTGACCTGAGAAGATTGAGGCTCCTTCCCCCTAAGATTCCGCCCCACACCCACACCCACCCAACCCTCTCCTCCATTCCCTGCCCCCGCCCCAGCCTAGACCCACCAGTTCCCAGCCCCAAAGACCTACCCTGCAATGATGGCCTGGCCAGGAAAAGTGAAGAATAGCTCCAGTCATAATGTTGCTTTGAAAATCGTATTTTAAAAATATTTTAATTGGTGTGGCTCAGTATATTGGCAAAAGCCTGTGAACCCAAAGGTCGCTGGTTCAATTCCCAGCCAGGGCATATAACCAGGTTGCAAGCCAGATCTCCCGCTAGGTCCATAACTGGAGGCAGGTGAAAGGCAACCACACAGTGATGCTTCTCTCCCTTTCTTCCTCCCTCCAGCTCCTTCTCTCTAAAAATAATGAATTTTTAAAATCTTTTAAAAAATGCATATTTTAATCGATTTGCTTCAAAAGATTTTATGAGATGCTTATAGAAAAAAAAGCAGGTGGGAAATCATTTCTCTTTTCCTTTCTTTTTCCTTTTATGTATTTAGTTTTCTTTTTTAAAAGTGAGGGCAACCGAGGGAATGTGGTGAAGTCCAAGACTTCCGTTGGGCTGCACCTACACCGGACTGCCCCACCCACCTCTAACCGCCTCACTTCTCCACTCCCAAGCTGAGACCTGGGGGGAAAGCCTGCACTGAGGTAGCAGTCACAGCAGCCCAGACGCCACCTGGTTGAACTGGATCTGCTCTTAATCTTACCCAGAGGCCTTTTCACACCAGGACTTTTCCAAAACCTGGGTCCCTCCCCCACCCTCCTCTTCCCCGTATATTTTTGGGTAATGATTTCATGCCTGGGGTTCGCATGTGTGCAGAGTCTGTGTGAGCATTGGGGAAAGGTGTCTTGCTTCTACGCAACTGCAAATAAAGAACAATAAGCCACAAAATCAAAACACATGCACAAAAAGACAACTTTGAAAGCAATATTTATTCCGGTTTTGCTCTTGCTTTGAAAGGTAGCCCATGATCTAGATGGCTCGAAATGGAAAACACAAAATGAAAATGCAGCTACTCACCACGCCCAGGGGCCAGCCAACCTTTGTGTGAACGGCCTGTTCCTTCTTTTTTGGGTTACAGGGCACCTGTGATGTCTGCTTACTCCTTAGTCTGCATGAACAGCCCAACCGCCACTTCACACCTGTGTGAGGAGGAGCCCCTCTCAATCCCCAACCCCCTCCAGGGTGGACAGGGCAGTGGAGTTAATGTCACAGCTCTGGGAGGGTTCACCCCAGGGAAATGGAGCTAAGGTCTGTGCCAGGACCTGCTTCAGCTTGTGACTCTGCTGTTGGGAACAATAAATGGACCAGATTCCATCTGGGCTCCTGGACTCAGTGGAAGAGCTCCCAGAAAACAGAGCACAGGCTTTGTTTTCCTTCAGCTCCCTTTCAAATGTACTTTATTTATTCGCTCACTCGTTAAACATTAACTGACCTCTCTCCCTGTCAGGCCCTAGGGCTTCTGTGGTGGGAAGCGGCAGCCCAGGGCCTCTCAAGAATTCTTAGCCTTCAGGGGATAAGGGAAAGTAAGAGACAATGAATATGACCAAGAGGTGCCCCAGGAACCCCAGGAATGTAGAGGTGAGTGAAAATAGAAGAAGGAAGGGCATGCAGCAGAACTCCAGGGTATGTGTTGTCCTTTTTAAAAACAATATGATATAATAGAATTTTCATTCGGAAAATCCCAAACAAAAACTTTTTCTTTTTTCTTTTTAAGTAAATACAAACCATGGAAAGTAAAATGGTCAAGAAATCTGGTCTTGAGGTTATCACAAGTCTGTCCTGATCAGTGAAACCAAACTTGGTGGGGGTGGAAGGGAGCAGGGCCTTGCCCCTATTCAGAGGCCAATCAGAAACGAGTGGTATGACCCGTTTTTATTTACCAGAATGGGTAGGAGTGAAAAAGTTTAATACCTGAAGGATAGGGGAGGACCTTCCTGATTGGGAAAGAATTTCTGGACTCTGAGGGTCAAAGGGAGAGCTTGGCAAATATGTGGCCACACAAGGAGCTGGAGAGGGTGGGAACTGAGAAGAGTAGTGCCAAGAGATGAGGCTGGGAGATGGGCAGCGCTGACACCTAGGACCCTGAGCCCTTTCTGGCCTGTGTCCTCAGGGCAAAAGGAACCAACGAATTCTTTGGTTAAAGGCCACAAAATTACACAGCAACTATTTGAAGAAAGATAAGAGGTTCTCTTAAAGAGAGCTGCAGGACAAACAACCAGATCCAGGGAGGAGGAAGAGTGGGTGGAAGCTACAGGAATTTGTGTGCTACCTCTAGGGATGAACAACAGCTTCCTTTTACTAGGCTCCCACCAAGTGCCCAGCATCACTCAGTCCTTCACATGTATGAGCCTACTCAATGCTCAGGCGGCGGGGCCTCAGTAAGTGAGACCTGTTGTTCTGATCCCCATTGCGCAGGTGAGGACACCAGGACCAGGTTATGAGGTTTGCCCTGAGTCACACAGCTTCGTGGAGTGATGGAGCTGAAATTCAAATCTGTGCAGTGTATCTCCAGAGCTGACACCCGAACCTCTCCCCTGTTAAGCTGACTCCCATATACATTGATTCGGTATTTCTATGCACCTTCACTCAAGGTTAAAATTCCCAGGAGACAGAATTTGATGGACCCAGTGTGGGACTTGTGCTCACCTAGAAGTGGCCCATGGGGCCAGATGCTGGGATTGCCAATTCTGTCATACCCCTTTGACGGAGGCTAGAGGAAAGATAATGCTATGACTGGAAGAGATAACGGATAGACACACGGTCTGGTTTTCTGCCGTGGAGGGGACTTAAGGAGAGAAATGATAATGATAATGATTCTAGGAAGATCACTGGCTACCTAGTGGAGGATGTACTAAAAGGTCTAAGAGTGGGGGCCAGGATCCCCATTGGGGACATTGGTGCAGTTGTCCTGCAGGAAATGCTGGTCTGTGTGAAGAAGGGAACGATTTGGAAGATACAAAGGAAATTAATGGAAAAAGGAAGTTCAAGGGGAGAGATTCAAGAGTAACTCCAAAGCTCTGGCTCGAGCAAGTGGGGTGATGGGGGTGCCAGAAGGAGCAGGTATGGTGGGAAGGTATGGACCATGTTGAATTCAAGATATCTGTGTACCATCAAGGCAAGATGCTCACGTGGCAGCTAGGGGTTTGGGAGATTCAAAGGATTCAAGTCTCTACAGGGCTGCCCCACACTCTTGGGGGTGACTTTTGGAGCAGAGGTTGACAAAGATTTTCATTCAAGGGCCAGATAGTATATACTGTAGGCTTTGTAGGTCATCTGGTGTTGATTGAAATTACTTAACTCTGTTATTGGGGCATGAAAACAGCCACAAATAATACTTAATACAAACAAGAATGATTGTGTCCTAACAAAACTTAATGATAGAGACTGAAATTTTTAAAAAACATTTTATTTATTATTTTTAGAGTGAGGGGAAGGAAGAGAGGCAGAGAGGAAGAAAGACATCAATGTATGGTTGCCTTTCACCTGCCTCCAGCTATGGATCTGGCTGGAGATCTGGCTTGCAATCTGATTACGTGCCCTGGCTGGGAATCGAACCAGCGACCTTTGGGTTCACAGGCTGGCAGTTTATCAGCTGTACCACCAGCCAGGGCTTGAGACTGAAATTTTTTTGAATTTTAAATCATTTCTATATGTTATGAAATAGTATTCCTGTTTAGATTTTTTCCCTCAACCATTTAAAAATGCTAAAACCAGCCCTGACCAGGTAGCTCAGATTGTTATAATATTGCTCTGATATATCAAGGTTGCAGGTTCTATCCCCAGACAGGGCAATGAATGAATAAATAAGTGGAACAACAAACTGATGTTTCTTTCCCTCTCTCTAAAATCAATCAATAAAAAAAAACTTTAATAAAAATGTGAAAATCATTCTCAGCTTGCTGGGATCATATAAAAATAGGAAGCAGGTCAAGAATTTGGCCTGCAGGCTATATTTTGCTGATCCCTGCTTTGAAGAATTAGAAAAAGTTGCCCCATTCTCCAGTAAGATACTTTATGTTAGATGATTATTTGTCAATAATAATAATTATGACAGACATTAAGTCATTCTGTATAAATTATACAAATTAAAAAATATTGAAAGTTGCTCTGGTTGATGTGGCTCATTTGACCGAGTGCTGGCCTGCAAACCAAAGGGACACAGGTTCGATTCCCAATCAGGGCACATGCCTGGGTTGCAGGCTGGGTCCCCAATTGAGGGTGTGTGAGAGGCAACCACACATCATAAAAAGTTATCACTGCAAATACAGGGAGGAAAAAAAGAAGATTTACAGTTGTGACTACATAAAACAGTTTATTCTTGTATTATTATTAATTAATTATATTATTTTTCATATGAACAATGGTAAACCTGCTTTTTTCATACCTCGTATGTTGCTTTTCAATGGTAATCATATTTGATTTTAGAAAATAAGATTTTGGGGTCTTAATACATTAATGTCCCATCAAAATCACTTCCTTCTAGCCCTGGCTGGTGGCATGGTGGATGAGATGCCAGCCTGTGAACCCAAAGGTCGCTGGTTCGATTCCCAGCCAGGGCACACATAACCTGGTTGCAAGCCAAGTCTCTAGCCAGCTCTGTAGCTGGAGGCAGGTGAAAGGCAACCATACATTGATGTTTCTCTCCCTCTCTGCCTCTCTTCCTTCCCCTCTCTCTAAAAATAATTAATAAAATCTTAAAATAAAATCACTTCCTTTTATGTTTGCAGTTGATTTCAATTGTAAATTTCTAGACTTGTATTATCCTAATTTTTAAGTAATTCTTAAAATTAAACTTATTGTCTGGATCAGAACACTTTTTTTTTTTTAAGATTTTATTTATTATTTTTTAGAGAGAGGGGAGGAAGAGACAGAGAGGGAGAGACATCAATGTATGGTTACCTTTCACCTGTCTCCAGCCACAGACCTGGCTGGAGACCTGGCTTGCAACCTGGTTATGTGCCCCGGCTGGGAATCGAACCAGCAACCCCTGAATTCGAAGGCTGGCGCCTTATCCACTGTGCCACCAGCGAGGGCTGGATTAGAACACTTTAAAAAGTCCATGATATTCTTTCGGTATCATAAGTCTTTCATATAAGGGTGTCACTACTGGGTCCAGTAAAAATTAAAAAAAGTAAAAGAAGCAAATTAAAATAAAATACTTTTGAAATTTAGTGTTCGACCTTAGTAATCACAATAAAATGAGTCTCCTTTATCTTTACATTTTCTGCATGAGTAATGACATCAGTGTTGAAATTCTGTCATTTGGCATTAATAACCAAGTTTTCATAATCATTTTTAAACAAAGAACACCTTAAGTTTTTCAGTGTTTTTTTTTTTTTTTTTTAACTGTTGAACTCTTTGTTTATCACCATTTTGTCCTATCCAGCATTGCTTCGGAGTATGGAACATTCTTTATTATTTATTTATTTATTTATTTATTTATTCTTTCAGTATTTTTAAGGACATTATATATATTAAATTTTTAATTTCTGTTTGATTAATTTATAATACTTTACCTAAGCATTCATATTATCCCTGAGCAAATACACTTAAAAGCTGAAATTTGCTAGCGTATACTTGGCATTGTAGAATCTATTTATTTATTGATATGATTAACAGTTCTTAAAAAGGGCTTTGCATCTGCCTTTTGAGTTTTTAGTAACACTGTATCTACTTGACATTCTCATTGCCAATTCAACATTTGAAAATATGTGTTTAAAAATATATGTTAATGGCCCTGGCTGGTGGCTCAGTGGATTGGCACCAGCCTGGGAACTCAAGGGTCGCTGGTTTGATTCCCAGCCAGGGCACATAACCAGGTCTCCTGCCAGGTCCCCAGCTGGAGGAAGGTGAAAGGCATCCATACATTGATGTTTTTCTCCCTTTCTTCCTCCCTCCCTGTCCTTCTCTCTAAAAATAATGAATAAAATCTTTAAAAAATAATAATCAAATAAAAAATAAAAATATATGTTCAAAACACTTCAACATCACCTCACATGATCAAATTTTAAAATTTGTTGGATAGTTCCTGGACAATATTTTTGTTTATTTCTGGACAATATTTTAGACTTCAATGCTGTCAAACAAAATTTTAATTACATCATTTACTATCAAGTTTAAAGAATACATAAAATAAAGAACAGAGATATCCCTAGAATAATTTTTCATGGATCATTTGTTAAAATCCATTATAGTTTGCCATATATTTTTGTTGCATTACCATATTCCCGGCCCTTTGGGTTATTTTTGTTTAGATTCAGTTTTTGTAAGTAGTCTACTGAGAATGTAAAATCTTTCCTTAGTTGAGTCATTTGCTAAACAAAATACCCCAAGATGTTCACAGATAGATATATCTGCATTTTGGAAATCAACAAATCTAAAAGAATTGTGTATTCAACATAGCTTGCTCCTGGAGTTGTATTTAAAATAAATGAGTAATGTCTAACATTTCCTATTTTATTTAACATGATTTTATTCATTGCATCTATAATTTTAATTATTTAGTTTTGTCTTTTATTCCTTAAACAATGTGTAATATTATTTTGTGTCAATGTTTATATTTTGCATAAATGCTACCAAATCTTGCTATGATTCCTAGCAATAAAGAACATTCCCCCCCCACACACACACACAAAAAAGAACATTTCCCATTGTCATACTCATTAATTTTTTTGGATGAGCTTAGCTAGTCCCTCACTAAAAAGTGAATCATAAGTATCACATGGTCAAAAACAGCACCCAATACTTTTTCTCTTTTTCACAAGGATATAATATATTTTTGGAATCAGATTTCAATTTAATTGGTGTGCATTTCACTTTTTTCCGTGTCTATTTGAACTGTGCAGTAGATGCTGCTAATCTTTGCTTTCATTCTCATTCTGGTGTTGGTTTGATTTATTCTCTATCCCCAAAGACTTTACAATGTAGACAAAAATGTAGACAAAATATCCTTTGAGGTAGAATAAAGTAACCAAGATTTAGTGATTATTTCTTTCCTCAAGAACGATGAGCATTTTTTGAAAACTTCCCATTTGTTTTGTTATCTGGAAACTTAACACTTCTTTTAAAACCATTTTTTAATTAATTAATTTATTTATTTACCAACTGAGTTACCCAGGCAGGGACCCTCACTCCTTGATTCACTTTCTTCTCTTGGTTTCCAGGATGCTACATCATTTATCTCCCATTTTGCGGGTTCCTTCCCTTCTCCCAGACTACTTAAAGTAGGAGGGCTCCAAGGCTCAAGTCTGTTCTTTTTTCTTTATCTACTTTCACTCCCTTCCTAATCTCATCCAATTGAGTGATTTAAATATCATTTGTATGCCATCAACTCCCACATGCATAATTCTAGCCCAGACCTCTTTCTTTCTTTTTTAAAAAGATTTTATTTATTATTTTTAGAGAGAGGGGAAGGAAGAAAGGCAGAGAGGGAAAGAAACATCAATGTTAAGTTGCCTTTCACCTGCCTCCAGCTATGGACCTGGCTGGAGACCTGGCTAGCAACCTGCTTATGTGCCCTGGCTGGGGAATCGAACCAGTGACCTTTGGGTTCACAGGCAGACCCCTTTCTTGAACTCCAAATTTACTTCTCTGTCTAGTTGCCAATGCTGCTTGAACCTGCTTGAATGATGAATAGACATCTCAAATGTAAAATTCAAACAGAACTCCTAACCTCTTCCTCCCCTATCTCCTCAACTTCCTCATTCCATAACCTTCCGGAACAAAATGAGGATAACTTTCCAGTATTTGGGCCTTGGAATCCTCACGTCATCTAAATGGCATACCAAGATTGAGGTGGAGGGGGAGACAGACAGTGGAGAGGGAGTATTTTATAACTTTTTAGACTTCATTTACATCTAGGACCTTTTGTTATGACTTAAAAACTCTCTACAGACAAGGCTTACCCTTTCTTATTTTTTTATTGCCTAAATCTGGAGATAACTATCTCATCACCAAGGCTACCACCTTGATATGCTACCTTCTTTTATTCCTCTCTATTTTTATTTCATTTTTATTTTTTAAAGATTTTATTCATTATTTTTAGAGAGAAGGGCAGGGAGGAAGGAAGAAAGGGAAAGAAGCATCAATATGTGGTTGTCTTTCACCTGCCTCCAGCTAAGGACCTGGTTGGAGACCTGGCTTGCAACCTGGTTATGTGCCTTGACTGGGGAATTGAACCAGCGACCTTTAGATTCTCAGGCCAGTGCCAATCCACAGAGCCATCAGCCAGGGCTATTCCTCTCTACTTAAAAAAAAGAAAAAAGAAAAAAAGATTTTATTTATTTTTAGAGAGAGGAAGAGAAACATCCATGTGCGGTGGCCTCTCCAATGCCCCCAGCTGGGGACCTGGGTTGCAGGCCAGGCATAGGTCCCAGCTGGGAATCAACAATCAACCTTTCAGTTTGCAGGCCAACATTCCATCCACTGAGCCACACCAACCAGGGCTATTTCTCCTGTTTTCTTTTCTTCCTTTTTTTTTTTTTTTTTTTAAAGATTTTATTTCATCATTTTCAGAAAGAGGGGAAGGGAAAGAGGCAGAGAGGGAGAGATACATCAACGTACGGTTGCTTTTCACCTGCCTCCAGCTACTGACCTGACTGGAGACCTGGTTTGCAACCTGGCTATGTGCCCTGGCTGGGGAATCAAACCTGCTACCTTTGGGTTCGCAGGCTGGCGCCTTATCCACTGTGCTACCAGCCAGGGCTCCTGTTTTCTTTTACTGCTCCATCCCCCATCTTATTCCTTTATTTAGTAAATCCAGTTAATTGTACCTTTTAAAAATTCGTGGAAACCCACCTCTTTTTAACACCTCCACAGGTGCCCCCTTCATACTTTTGTCTGAACTCCAGCCACCTCCTTTACAGGCTTATTGTAAACAGCCTCCAAGGAGGTGTCTGTGCTCCTACATTGCCCCACTGAGTCTATTCCCGACACAATAGCCAGAGTTACATTTTTAGAAACGTGAGTCACATTATGTGGAGGCCCTGCTCAGTATCCTGTAGTGGTTCCTCATCTCAGTCTTCACAGTGACCTCTGATGCCCTACAGGGTCAGCTCAGCCCTGTAGATCTGACCTCTTCTACTCTTTCCTCTCTTCTGCTTTCTGCCCCCACCCTAAGGCCTTTGCAAAAGCTGTCCCCATTGTCTGGGCTACTCTTCCCCCAGATGTCAGCTGACTCCCTCAAGTGTTTGTTCAAATGTCATCTCCTGGAGGAGGCCGACCTACCATGACCACCCTCTTTAAATACTGCCATCTGTGCTGTCCTCCCCTACCAATGCACCTCAGTCCTCTTATCTTAATCTGGGTTTGGTTTTTCCTTTGTCTTGAACATTTATCTTCTCTAATGTACTACATAGCTTACTTGTTATGTTTAGTATATATTGTCTTTCTCTCCATACTAGAAAGTAAGCTCCATTGAGGACAAAGATCTTTGCTTATTCACTGATGCATCCCAAAGGTGTGGTGACCATACATTTACCATCCCAACCTGGAGTGAAAGGACATGCTATTTTCTGGGAGGGACATCCTGAGTGTAAACCAAGACTTCTCCCCAGCAAACAGACATATGGTCATCCTGCCTAAAGGCCCAGACAGAGTCAAATGTTTCACTTGCTCATTGGGAAAACTTGGAAAGAATCCAAATACACACCTGACAGCAGAGCTCTCCCCATGCAGATTTTCACCTCACACTTCACGCTTCTTTGTTTTCATTCTGGCTGCTTTCTGATGCAGTCTCCCCACAACTGCCATAATAGCATCACTCTTTCTCCACTCCCATCCTCTTTTCTTCCCTCCCTTGAAGGACAATCATTTAATATATAGCCTTAGAATTATAATGAACTATTACTGTAAATTAAAACAATATTTTAATAATAACATTATTGTGTGTTTGAGTTTAGTTTCTGACTGTGGGACCATGTTTTTTACTTTAAAAGTTTTTCCATAACAGTATATTTCAAAGATCCATTCAAACAGAGAACAGACCAATAGCTGTCAGAGGGGAGCAGAGCTGGGTGGCTGGGTGAAATAAGTGAAGGAAGTAAGCAAACAACAAAAACAAACAAACAAAAAAACATCATGGACACAGACAACAGTATGGTGACCAGAGGGAAGAGGGTCCGGGGCGAGTGGAAGAGGGTAAACGGGGGTTGAGTGGTGATAGAAGGAGACTAGACTTTGGATGGTGAGCACGATGCAATATGCAGATGATGTATTGCAGACTTGTGCACCTGAAGCCTGTATAGTTTTATTGACCAATGTCACCCCAATAAATTCAGTTAAAAAATAAAATAAAGATCTGCTCATGGTATTCTGCGTGCTGAGGCACAGGCCTCTGCTGAGGTGCATCCACCCTATTTCATCTTTTCACTACTCCAGTATTAGACACCTGTCAACTAGCGGTCTCTGTAGCCACAAACAAGACCATGATAAGCATCCTTGTACGATGTGCAGACCCTGGTCTACATTTCTTTGGCATATGGGATAGAGATAAATTGCTGTATCATTGGGTGGGCTTAACCTTCACCTGATCATATTCAGATATCCTGATCCCTAAAATGGCTGCAACGCCTGAGGAATCTTGTATGCCCCTCTCCTTGACGACGTTCAGATTATTTGGCTTTTTACTATTTGCTACTGTAATAGCATGAAGTGGTATCTCACCATGGTTCTAATTTGCATTTTTCAGATGACTAATAAGCCGGAGCATTTCTTCATATGCTTGTTAGCCTTCTATTTTCCTTTTCTGTAACTTGCCTGCTCATATATCCTTTGCCAATGTTGATTAGCAGGAATTTCTTGTTTTCTGAAGTCATTGTTCAGTTTTAGTCATTCTCAGTCATCACAAATTTTTTCTTCTACTCTGTCTCCTGCCTTTTAACTTTGTTCATTACATCATCTTTGAGAAATATTTCATGTTAATGTGATCAAAATAATTTGTGTTTAAAAAGGTTTTTTTTAGCTATTTACTTATTTTAGTTTTTTAAAGATTTTGTTTATATTTTCAGAGAGAAGGGAAGGGAGGTAGGAAGAAAGGGAGAGAGGCATCAATATATGGTTGCCTTTCACCTGCCTCCAGCTATGGACCTGGCTGGAGACCTGGCTTGCAACCTCATTATGTGTCTTGGCTGGGAATTGAACCAGTAACCTTTGGGTTCACAGGCCGGTGGCTTTATTTACTTACTTTAAAAGATTGTCTTCATTCGTTTTTAGAAAGGGGGAAGGGAAGAAGAAAGAGCTGAAGAGAAACATCCTCTGACCTAGGTCACCTGGCCCACAACCCAGGCCTGGGCTCTGCCCACAAACTGAACCAATGATCCTTTGATCCACAGGACAATGCCCAACACACTGAACCACACCAGTCAGGGCATGTTTCCCAGTTTTAAAAATTATACTTTCTAGTTGTTTTTTGTTGGTAGAGAGAAATTGCATTGACTTTGACAGGTTGATATTCAGCAACCTTGAGGAGCTCTCTAATAGACTCTAAGTTTTTCCTGATGATTCTGTTGGCTTTATTAGACAGATGATCATGTCATACGAAAGAATTGGTAATTTCATCTGTTTGCTTTGAATCTTCACCCCTCTTAAGTCTTTTTTTCTTTTCTCACAGCCTCAGCCAGACCTCCAGTAATATGGTAAACTATAGTGGTGACCGGGCATCCTGGCTTTGTTCCCATTTTATTTATTTATTAACAAAGATTTTATTTCATTATTTTTTTTTAGAAAGAGGGGAAGGGAGAGAGGCAGAGAGGGAGAGAGACATCAATGTATGGTTGTGTTTCACCTGCCTCCAGCCACAGACCTGACTGAAGACCTGGTTTGCAACCTGGTTATGTGCCCTGGCTGGGGAATCGAACCTGCAACCTTTGGGTTCTCAGGCTGGCACCTTAACCACTGTGCTACCAGCCAGGGCTGTTCCCATTTTAAAAGGAACATGTTAAAAAGTCTCAATTAAGTGGAATATATGCTGTAGACGTTTGGTATAAAATCTTGACCAAGTTAAGAATGTTCCCTTTTATTCCTAATTTGCTGAATTTAAAAAGTATTATAATAGTAAGAGAAGCTTTATAAACTATCTTTTATTCCAAAATCTGTTACAATAATCAGTTATTTCATCATTAATCTATTAATACCATGTATCAATCAAAGTTGTAAGTACTTTATTATATTATTACATGTAATCATCACAACAACACTATGAGGTAGATACTGTTATTATACCCACTTTTCATATGGAGAAACTGAGGCATAGGGAGCTTAGATGATTTGTTGAACATCACTCAGGAAGTGATGGAACATGGGGTGTAACAGGCAGCCTGGTTTCAGAGCTCACTCTTATTTCTTTGTTGTTGTTTTATTTGTTTGGTTTTTTAGAGAATTTGTATGAGTTTATTTGAATCAGACTGACAACAGAGCCTGGTGGCAAGATCTCAAATGCTCCCCACCCTTTTTTTATCTGTAACCAAGAATATTTTTTCATTGCTTTTAGAGAGAGAGGAAAGGAGAGAGGATGGAAGAGAAACATTGATGCAAGAGAGAAGCATCCATTGGTTGCCTCCCATGGGTGTCTTGACAGGGGATCAAACCCACAAACTTTTGATAAGCTCCAACTACCTGACCCACATTGACCAAGGCCCCACACTCTTAATTACTACACTATAGTATCTGATTTTGATTGGTTAGCTAATATTTATTTATGTGTTTGTGTTTTCATTTATAAGTGAAACTTGTTCTTACTTTTCCTTTATTAGATTGCCTTAAACTTTTTACAAAACTGAGATATAATTCACATACTGTAATATACAACTTTTTAAACTACACATTTCAGTATGTTTTATTTATTTATTTTTTTTATTTATTTTTTTCAGTATGTTTTAATGCAATCACAAGTCTGTGCAACCATTACCACGATCTAATTCTGGTTTTTACCACCTCAAAGAGAAACCCATTAACATTTACTTCCTATTCTTCTCTAGCTCTTGGTGATTACTTATCTAATTTCTATTTCCATAGGTTTGCCTAGTCAACATTTCAAATGAAATCCTAAAATATTCAAGTGTTTGTGGTTTCTTTTACTTATTTATTTATTGATTTATTTTTTAAAAATATTTTATTTATTATTTTTAGAGAGAGGGGAAGGGAGAGAGGCAGAGAGGGAGAAAGACATCAGTGTGTGGTTGCCTTTCACCTGCTTCCTGCTACAGACCTGGCTGGAGACCTAGCTTGCAACCTCATTATGTGCCTGGGGTGGGAATCAAACCAGCAACCTTTGGGTTCACAGGCCAGTGCCTTATCCACTGTCCCACCAGCCAGGGCCTATTGATTTATTTCTGTAGTGAGTAAAGATTTTATTCCCTCTCCAAGAAAGGAGAGGGGCATGGTGTCTATGGCTTCTTTCATTTAACATAATGTTTTCAAGGTCCTCCACATTATATCTTCATTCATTTTCATGGTTGAATCACATTCCATTGTATGGATATGCCACATTTTGTTAATTCATTCATCAGATGATGAGCACTTGGGTTCTTCCCACTTCATGGCTATTATAATATCACTATGAACCTTTGTATGTGAATTTTTGTGTGGACATATGTTTTCAGCTCTGTTGAGTATATACCTAAGAGTGAAATTAATGGTCACATGGCATGCTATGTTTAATTCTTTGAAGAACTTACCTTATCCCAGATTGGAGTCAAGATTATACATGTGTCTCCACTTCTTTTTCTTTTTCTTTCTTTCTTTCTTTCTTTCTTTCTTTCTTTCTTTCTTTCTTTTTTTCTAAGATTTTATTCATTACTTTTAGAGACAAGGGTAGGGAAGGAGGAAGAAAGGGAGAGAAGCATGTATGATTGCCTTTCACTCACCTCCAGCTATGGACCTGGCTGGAGACCTTGCTTGTAACCTAGTTATATGCCCTGACTGGGAATCGAACCAGTGACCTTTGGGTTCGCAGGCCGCCAATCCACTGAGCCACCAGTCAGGGCCCACTTTCTACTAAAATGGCAAAATGGTATGGGCTGCTGCTTCCTCCTCCAGCCCCATCCCCTGACAAGAAACTTAAACTAAAACAGACCCAGAAGATAAGGAACAAGGACAAAAAGAAACCCCAGGAAGGCTATTTTTAATTGGTTTATACACCCACACATATGCAGCTTGAGACAGAGGGTAGCTTGCAGAGCTATGAAAGGATAAATTAGTTAAAGGCTGTTTAAATTCTGCTCTTGTTTCCTCTCCAACATCACATCAGTTCCATCGTTCCCTGGCCCCTCACTGAAGGAATCTGGGGTCATGGCCCTGACCTGTGATAGTGGTCAAATCAAGAGAGTGGAGAAAAGAAAAAGAAAAAGTGGAAAACAAAAGGTGTCTGAGCAGCCTTGGGCGCTGACTCCTCCATGCCCACCCTTTCCATTCCCCACATGCAGTATCAGTTTGTTTCTCAGGGGTTTGAAGAAGAGCTTGTAATGTTTACTGGAACTGTCTGGGCCTGGAGCTGACCTTTCACCCTTCTCTTATTCTCAAGAAGCATTTCCAGGCCTCAGAAGACCATGAGCTGACAGGTCAAATTAAGACGATACCGTATGAATATAACAACCTCAAAAGAAAACAAAACAGAAAACCAGATTACCCATATCATCAGAAACAGAGGTCTTAAAAACAAAGGGCACAAAGATTTAACATAAAAAGATAAATATAATAAAAAGATTTAAAAAATGATGAACAATATGAAAAATAAACAAGAAATAACAATAATGAAAAAGAACAAAGTGAAAATACTAACCAGAAAAAATATATGATAGATGAAATAAAGGACATTATAGATGAGATAAATTGCTGAAGGATGAATGATTGAGATTTAAGATCAGATTTGAGGAAGAACCCAAGAGGAAAAAAAGGAAGGATAAAGTAAAGGAAAATGGGGGGGAAAGATACTCTAAAATATGGAAGAAAGAAGTAGAAGTGCCAACATCTGTAATTGAGAAATATTAGGAAAATATTTTTATTTTAATTTTTAAAAAGATTTCATTTATTATTTCCACGGAGAGAGGAAGGGAGAGAGGCAGAGAGAGAGAGAAACATCAATATATGGTTGCCTTTCACTTGCCTCCAGCTACGGACCTGGCTGGAGACCTGGCTTGCAGCCTGCTTATGTGTCCTGGCTGGGGAATCGAACCATTGACCCCTGGGTTCACAGACAGGCGCCTTATCCACCAGGCAGGAATAGAAAAATATATTTAAAGAAAAGACTTTTCAACCCCTGGCTGGTGGCACAGTGGATAAAGTGCTGACCTTCAAATCCAAAGGTCGCTGGTTTGATTCCCAGCCAGGGCAACATAACTAGGTTGCAAGCCAGGTCCGTAGCTGGAGGCAGGTGAAGGGCAACCATAAATTGATGTTTCCCTCTCTCTCTTTTTCTCTCCCTTCCCTCCTCTCTGAAAAATAATAAATAAAATATTTTCTTTAAAAAGAAAGAAATTATTTTTCAGCATTAAGTAAAATGAAAGACATCAGGCTCTGGCTAGTGTGGGTCAGTGGACTGAGCACCAGACTGTGAACAAAAATGTCTCAGGTTTGGTTCCCAGTTGGGGCACAGGCCAGGACTGTGGGCCAGGTTTCTTATGGAAGCCTAAGGGCATGTGGGAATACACCCATCGATGTTTCCTCCCTCTCTTTCTCCCTCCCTTACCCTCTCTCTCAAAGAAAATAAATACCCTGGCTGGTGTGGCTCAGTGAATTGAGCATGGGCCTATGAACCCAAGGGTTGCTGGTTCAATTCGCAGTCAGGACATATACCTAGGTTACAAACCAGGTTTCCAGTCAGGTCCCCAGCTGGAGGCAGGTGAAAGGCAACCACACATTGATACTTCTTTCCCTTTCTTCCTCCCTCTTTCCCCCTCTCTCTAAAAAATATAACGAAAACAATCTTTAAACAATTTTTTAAGTAAATAAGTAAAATCTGTACAAAAAATAAAATACAGCCCTGGCTGGTGGCTCAGTGGATGGGCGCTGGCCTGCGAACCCAGGGGTTGCTGGTTCGATTCCCAGCCAGAGCATATAACCAGGTTGCAAGCCAGGTCACCTCCAGCAAGGCAGGTGAAAGGCAACCATACATTGATGTCTCCCTCTCTGCCTGTCTCCCTTACCCTCTCTCTGAAAATAGTGGATAAAAATTTTTAAATAAATAAATAAAATAAAATAAAATGAAAGACAGATTGAAAGGGCTCGTGAAGTTCCAAAAAGAATTTTTTAAAATTCTAAATACGTTTTAGTAAAATTTAAGAATATTATTCCAAATAAATAAATTGTAAAAGCTTCTTATTAGAAAAATAAATAAAACAGAGAATTTACAAAGGTATAAGAAATAGGGTTGAAATTGGACTTTTCAGCCATAGCACTACAATAGTGTGATACTATATAGTAGTATGGTGAGTAAAATAGACACAGGTGACAATGGAATAAATCTTTTTTTTTTTTTTTTTTAATATGGAACACTTGACGAATTTGCGTGTTATCCTTGTGCAGGGGCCATGCTAATCTCTGTATCATTCCAATTTTAGTATATGTGCTGCCAAAGCGAGCATGGAATAAATCCTTCAAGGAATTAAAGAAAATTAATTTTGAACTATTCAAATTATTATTCAAATGTGAATATAAAATAATAAAAACAGTCTCATACCTGCTAAGTATTGCCACTAAAATGACTTACATAGAAGATGTTCTTGGAGAGAATTAAGGAAGAAAAACAAATCTAGGAGATGCTATAAGAGATCAGAAGCAAGGTTTTTCAAAAAATTTGGAAAGGTTTGCTATAGTCTTAAAACAACTAAACAAAACAAAAAACAAATACCTTCTTTTTCTAGAAAAAAAGGAACAGTTATTTTCATAACAACCCATAATTAAAGTTTCAGACAGTATCAGTATGATGATGCAGAGATACCAAGAAACATAAAAATATGCTAAAGTTGTCATTAAAAAAATAATTGTTTTAATTTTAGAGAGAGACACACACAGAGAAACATCAATTTATTGTTCCACTTATTTATACATTCATTGGTTGAGTTTTGTATGTGCCTGACCAGGGATTGAACTCATAACCTTGATGTACTGGGACAATGCTCCATCAATTGAGTTACTGGGCAAGGGCTTAAAGTTCCCATCTTCGTAGAGGAATGCTGTAGGTATCAGATTTAAAAAGAAAGAAGGGAAAACAGAAAGAGCAGGTTAAATTAAACAAAACAGAAGGTGGAAATGTCTAAACACATTAATAATTGCGACAAGTTTAAAGGGACAAAATTCATCATTTAAACATAGGGTCTGGCCCTGGCTGGTCTGACTTAGTGGATTGATCACCAGCCTGCAAATCAAAGTCAATAATTCCTGGTGATTCCCAGTCAGGGTGCACGCATTGTCCTTATATGTCAGGTCTGTCGGGGATGCCCAACATGCAGAGATCTCTTGGTGCCATGGATGAAACGAATGCTTCCCAGACAGCTTGTGCTAGGGAACAGAAGACCAGCAAGTGTCTGATAGACAAATGCCTCCATTGCCTTACTCCAAGGTCTTTTATTGAGTGCAGTAAGCTATTGAGTGCAGCACGCTTATAGCATGCTGATTACAGAAAACAGAAATTGTTCAGGAATAACAATTGAAGGGACACTGAATTCTCCCTCAGGTCAGGGTGTGTTGCACACAAAGGCTTCAGACAGCCATAAAATAGGGGGAGGGTAAGCTTACACCTGGGGTAAGGTTTCACATCTGCAGCAGGTACAGTAAACAAATCAAGGAAGTTTAAGGCATAGGGCAAGCTTTAAAGGTTACATGGAATGTTCTCATGGTCAGATTCCTACTGGGGCCCTCTGGCTACAGCATGGAGGCCTGTATACACACAGCTTTCCTGGCTTTCTGGTCAGGTCTTTCAGGCTTGGCTTGGCCTGCCAAGGCTCCATGCCCCAACACCTCCTCAGGGGGACCCCAACACAGGTTAGATACAAGACTCAACCAATAAATGCAAAACTAAGTGGAACAGCAGATTGATGCTTCTTTCTCTTCCTTTCTCTCTCTCTCAAACCAATAAAAACAAAACAAAACAAAAAGACCTTTCAGGTAAATTGTAACCAAGAGTAATGTTATATAGGTACATTTACATCAGAAGAAAATTAGACTTTAAGACAAAAACATCATTGGGGATAAAAAAAAAGTGATCATTGTATGTAATTTTTTTTTTTAAAAGATTCTATTTATTATTTTTAGAGAAAGGGGAAGGGAGAGAGACAGAGAGGGAGAGAGACATCAACGTATGGTTGCTTTTCACCTGCCTCCAGCCACGAACCCGGCTGGAGACCTGGCTTGCAACCCTGTCATGTGCCCTGGCTGGGGAATTGAACCAGAGACCTTGGGTTCACAGGCTAGCGCCTTATCCACTGTACCATCAGCCAGGGCTAAATAAAATCTTTTAAAAAATAAATAAAATTAAAATATATATTTGAAATTTATGCATTAAAAAGATTTTCAGAATCTTGCCTGTTTGTGATCTTTTATTCTTACCATAATATTCAATATTATAAAACTGCTATATATTTGTCACTCAACTTCAACAGTTATCAATTCCTGTATCATCATCTTTCATTTATACCTTCTTCTGCTTACCCCACTCCAGATTATTTTGAATCAAGTCCCAGACATTACATAATTTTATCCTAAATAAGGAACTCACTCTAAATGTTTTGACAACATAGCTGTAAGAGGGATTTTTTAGCTCTCTAGTTAGGTTATTCATATGTGCAAATAAAATAAAAGTGGACGTT
Organism: Noctilio leporinus; assembly: GCA_004026585.1. Lineage (NCBI taxonomy): Eukaryota > Metazoa > Chordata > Mammalia > Chiroptera > Noctilionidae > Noctilio > Noctilio leporinus. The sequence goes on along the minus strand of PVIW01001087.1, from coordinate 142,557 downwards.
AGATTGTGTTTCCCTTAAATTTTTTTTCAAATATTCTTCTAATCTTGCCAATTCAATAATTCAATTAAAATTAAGAAACAAATGCAAAAACATGGAGTTAGTTACACTTTATTTTTATTTTTATTTATTTAAATTTATTTATTTATTTATTAAAAATATTTTATTGGCAGCCCTGCTGGTGGCTCAGTGGATAAGGTGCCAGCCTGCAAACCCAAAAGTCTCTGGTTCAATTCCCAGCCAGGGCACATAACCACATTGCAAGCCAGGTCTCCAGCCAGGTCTGGAGCCAGGTCTGTAGCTGGAGGCAGGTGAAAGGCAACCACACATTGATGTCTCTCTCCCTCTCTGCCTCTCTCCATTCCTCTCTCTCTGGAAATAATAAATAAACTCTTTTAAAAAAGTTTATTGGCCCTGGCTGGTGGCACAGTGGATAAGATGCCAATCTGTAAACCCAAAGGTTGCTGGTTTAATTCCCAGCCAGGGCACATAACCATTTTCTCTCCCCCTCTTCCTCCCTCCCTTCCCCTCTAAAAAGTAATAAATAAATAAATAATTTAATTACTTTATTATTTTTTTAGAGAGAGAGGAAGGGAGAGAGGTAGAGAGAGAGATTAGTTAGTTAATTAATTAATTAATTTCTTTTTAGAGGGGAAGGGAGGAAGGAAGAGGGGGAGAGAAACATCAATGTATGGTTGCCTTTCACCTGCCTCCAGCTGGGGATCTGGCTGGAGACCTGGTTTGCAAACCAGGCATTTGCCCTTATTGGGAATCAAACCAGTAACCCTTTGGTCTGCAGGCTGATGTTCAATTCACTTAGCCACATCAGCTAGTACCCTTCCTTTTAAAACAATTCAGAATAAAAGGGCTAACTCAAATAAATACATCAGGCAAATGGACTGTGAAATTGATATATCTCAGACATGATGTGTTGAATTTTAGCCTCGGAGTTGGCTAAATGCTTATCATAATTATTGGAAGTTTTGGTTCATGGTGAATTTTAACTCCCAGATATGTTCAATTTTGTTACAAGCAGATTATTACTCTTGAGAAAGGCAACACAATATATATTCCGGATATAATTTGTCACTCAAAGTGAGGCTTTCCCAGGAGCTCTCTGTAGAAAGTGGTCCAGGATGTGCCAGTAAAATGATGCTGGGTGCTCAAATTAAAAGAAGAAAGTTTCACCCACTTCCGTGACAGCAACTTTATCCCTGCAATGACTACAATGATAACAGTAATTAGATACTCTGAAAATGGTAGTCACATTTGGATGGTGACATCAGCTCTATTCTTCCAAGTTGATGACCACAAAAGAGCAGTGGGAGACCACTGACAAGGTTAAATGTTGGAGAAGTGTCTCATCCAAATGAGTGATCACATGGAGAAATAACACACTTTATTTTTATCATTTGAATAGACTATAAAAGCTTATATTAGCAAATAGATCCCAAAAGCACTTCTAAATATTGCCGTTCCTATACATTATTACATTAATTTTGAAAGGCAAATACTTGAGTAATTTTTCATTTTTCATTATTTCCTCACAATATTGTAATACATTTTTTAAAATATGCCTTCTATGTCACAAGTAGAGTCACTGTTTGTGTCTACTGAATAACAGTATCTATGTATTTGCCAATGAAAAGATAGTTTTGTCTGGTGATTTTCCATAATTTTTAAAAAAAGTTTTGCAAGATCATGAAATGGACCATGGACATCTCCAAAGAGTGTAAGAACCAACAAATCTTTTATAGCTTTGATTCTTATTATTAATTTTCATATTATTATATTCTTATTCCCTTTGCTTTCATAGTTTTCCTTTGGGCTTGGTCTGTAACTTTTTCTAACTTCTAATGTTGGATGCTTGGCCTGTTCATTTTGAACAATTTCTAATACTAAAAATGTATTAGAAATAAAGTATATTAAAAGCGATATACTTCCCTCTAAATTCTGTTTTTGCTTTACCCCACAAATTCTGACATGCATTATTTTCCTTATTATTAATTTGTATTTCCTTTACATTAAAAAAAAAAAAAATGCAATGGGGCCCTGGTTGGTAGCACAGTAGATAAGGCGCCGGCCTGCTAACCCAAAGGTTGCTGGTTTGATTCCCCAGCCAGGGCACATAACCAGGCTGCAAGCTGGTCTCCTGCCAGGTTCATAGCTGGAGGCAGGTGAAAGGCAACCATACATTGATGTCTATCTCCCTCTCTGCCTCTCTCCCTTTCCCTCTCTCTGGAAATAATAAATAAAATCTTAAAAAAATAAAATAGCCCTGGCTGGTGGCACAGTGGATAAGGTGCCGGCCTGCGAACCCAAAGGTCGCTGGTTCAATTCCCAGCCAGAGCAATATAACTAGGTTACAATCCAGGTCTCCAGCCAGGTCTGTAGTAGGTGAAAGACAACCATACATTGATGTTTCTCTCCCTCTCTTCCTCTCTCCCTTCTCTTCTCTCTGAAAAATAATATATAAAATATTAAAAATAAATAAATAAATATTTAAAAAATGAAATAAATTTTTAAAAAATGCAATGGTTACTTAAAAGTGTAATTTAGTTTCTAAGTATACAAGATTTGTAATTTTCAACAACAAAAAAAGTTTTAAATTTCTTATCTTATGTTTGAGGAGCATGGTCTATATGATTTTGACATTTTGGAATTTTTTTTTTTTTTTTTTTTTTTTAAGATTTCATTTCATTATTTTTAGAAGGAGGGGAAGGGAGAGAGGCAGAGAGGGAGAGAGACATCAATGTATGGTTGCTTTTCACCTGCCTCCAGCCACAGACCTGACTGGAGACCTGGTTTGCAACCTTGTTATGTGCCCTGGCTGGGGATCGAACCTGCGACCTTTGGATTCGCAGGCCGGCACCTTATCCACTGTGCTACCAGCCAGGGCTGACATTTTGGAATTTTTGAGGCTTCTTTTATAGTATTATGTATGTGCTATTTTTGAAAATACACTAGATTAAAAAGTCTATGTTGTTTGGGAATAGAATTCTACCTCTAGCCATTAATGTTTAGCTCGTTAATTGTTTTTTTCAGATTTTTGATATTTCTACTTATTTTTTATTTGATCTGTGTATTTTGAAATAATTTATATTAAAAATCTCTAATTTTGATATACGTACTAGTTGTTCCTGCAGCTGTTATAGGACTGTATTTGGAGACTGTGATGTTGATGTATAAAACTTTATGGCTGCTGGCTCAGTGGATTGGCGCCAGCTTGGGAACCCAAAGGTTGCTGGTTCAACTCCCAGCCAGGGCACATAACCAGGTTGCAGCCAGGTCTCCAGCCAGGTCCATAGTGAAAGGCAACCATACATTGATAAAAAAAGAAACAAACAAACAAAAAACTTCATGATCTCGGCCCTGGCTGGTGGCACAGTAGATAAGACACTGGCCTGAGAACCCCAAAAGTTGCTGGTTTTGATTCCCCAGCCAGGGCCCACAACCAGGTTGCAAGCCAGGTCTTCAGCCAGGTCTGTAGCTGGAGGCAGGTGAAAGGCAACCATACATTGATGCTTCTTTCCCTCTCTGCCTCTCTCCCTTCCCCTCTCTTTAAAAATAATAATTAAAAATGTTTTCTAAAAAAACAAAAAAACTTTATGATCTCAATAGTTGATGTTCTATTGACTTTTTTTTAAACCAATTGTAACACACTTCTTGTCATTATGTAAATACATGTCTTGATTCATATTTAACTAGTACTTATTTTTAAATGTGTCTCATATTTTCATTAAATCATAGTTTTTGACTCTTATTGGTAAGTTTAACTTTTTAAATATTTATTGGAATTACCCCTAAAACTTTTTTTTTTGCTATGTTATTTTCCACTTACCATACTTAAAAAGAAAAAGAAGATCTTATTTATTGTTTAGAAAAAGGGGAAGAGAGGGAGAAAGAGAGGGAGAGAAACACCAATGCGCATCTGCTTCTCGCATGCCCCCACTGTGGACCCACCTGCAACCTGGGCATGTGTCTGGACTAGGAATCAAACCAGTGACCCTTTGGTTTGCAGGTTGGCATCTAATCCACTGAGCCACACCGGCCAGAGCTATCACACCTTTTTTTTTTTTTTTTTTTTAATTTTATTGTTGTTGTACTACATCCATCCCCTTTTTGCTCCCCTCTGTCCCCCTTCCCCACCCACCCATTCCCCCCAAAGTCAATCCCATCTGTTGTCCATGTCCATGGTTCCTTTGTACTAGGTTCTTGTCTAAACTGCTCTCCTTCCTTGTCTCTGCCTCCCCCCTCCCTCCAACCCTTTTCTCCCTGACCACTGAACTATTATACTTTTAAAATTAAAAAATAAAAAATTTCAGTGAAGTTTTCTTTTGCTGGTTTAAAAGTTATACATGCTTTTAAAAATTTTTGGTAATTGCCTTTACCTTAATACCCATATTCATGCTTATTTAATTCCTATCAATTTCTAAAATCTGTCTACACCTATATAAGTACCTCTATCACCTAACAACCTAGTACCCTTGCATCTTTCTCATGTGCCATTGGATTCCTCTGCGATGAGATCATTTATGGTCACATTGTCCAGAATTTTAAGGCCGGGATTTTATTAATAAATTTTCTAATTCTCTTTTCTTTTGGTATTAGCTTTTCTTCTTCTCCCTTCTTTTCTTTCTCTTGCCAACCCTATACTTTACTTCCTTCATTTCTTGCCATGGGTTGAATTTGCTTCAGTTTTATTTTCATTAAGGCTTTGGCAATACCCTGATCTGACCCCATGTCTCTTAAGAATGGTGAAAAGATAGTTACCATCTTCTCAACCCTCACCTACATTCCAGCCTTAATTTTCCTAAGGTTTCTTGTTTATAATTCATGATGCTTCTGGAATCTGTGGCTTTATTTTTTCAATAGTTTTGGTAAATGAGCTCGTTCATGTCAAATATTCTTCTGCCCATTCTTTTGTCCTGTTGTTCTTCCATTTTTTCCAGTTTTGTACCAGTAGTTAAACTGTGTTATTCTCTCATCTGGAATGCTTACCTTTTCTCTCTTTTCTATTATTTTGCCTTTTTATGTTTCATTCATTAAAAAATTATTTATTTTATTGTTTTAGGTTTTATTTATTTATTTGTAGAGGGAGGGGAAGGGAGTGTAAAAATGAAGGAGAGAAATATCAATCTATGGTTGTGTTTTGTGTGCCCCAGACCCGGGACATGGCCCACAACCCAGGCATGTGCCCCGACTGGGAGTTGAACTGGCAACCCTTTGGTTCAAAGGCTGGTGCTAAATCCACTGAGCTACACCAGCCAGGGCTCATTCATTTTTATTTACTCCCGTTTTCTAAGTTTAATAATTCTCTTTTTAGCAGCATTTAATCTGCTGTTAAACTCTATCCACTGGGTTATTAATTTCTATTCTATTTTTAGTTATAAAATTTCCACTTGGTTATTTTGTATACTTTCCACTTTTCTTCCAAAATGATCAGTTTCATACTCAGCTTCTTGAACATAAAAATGTGATTTAATGACTACAGTATATGGGGTTCTTTTGGGTCCTTTTCAATTGTCTTTTGCGGTTGATTTTTTCTCATGTTATCTTGTGATTATTTTGGTTTGTGGATTGCATATTGTATTTGAATAATTGTTCATAGTAATAATTTGCAGCCTAGGATGATGTTAACCAGAGCAGATTTACTTTTTTTTTTTTTTTTTGCTAGACATCTGGAGGTGGTAACAGTCTGAGGTCACCTTAATATAATTTCAGGCTTTAAGATTGTTTGAAGCTGAGTTTTGAAAAACCTTTTTAAAAAAAGTTATCTTTTAGAGAGAAGCAGGGGGAGGGAGAAAGAGGGAGAGAAACATCCATGTGAGAGAGAAACATCGATGGGCTTCTCTTACACATACATCCCAATCAGGGACCAAACCCGCAATCTAGGCACGTGCCCTGACCAACCAGCAATCAAACCTGTGAACTTCTGGTTTGTGGGGACCACATTCAAACAACTGAGCAACTCAGGGCTGAATAACCATTTTTTTTTTTTTTTAATGTTTCATAGCCTCACTGAAAGATATGTTTTATTGATTCTAGAGAGAGAGGGACGGAGTGGGAAAGATAGAGATCAATCGGTTGCCTTCTGTACAGGCCCGACTGGGAGAGGTATGTACCCTGAGTGGGATGAATCCATAACCTTTTTGGTGCATGAGGTGAGAAGCCCCTCACCCAGGGATCACTGCCCCTCAGGAAATGCCCCACCTGGAAAAGCCGTCCTAACGTGTGGGGCTACAGTTCCTCAATTTCTCTCCTTTCCCAGATTCGGGCTCAGTAATACTTCACTAATTTAACTTTCCAATGCTTTTTCTAGTTTTGAGGCCCAAATGCTCCCTCACTCCTATCTTGCTATGGAAAAAACACTCTAATAACTAAGATTTGCTAAGAAACAAAATGACAATGAAAATGCTAACAGTGTAACCGTTACCAAGCACCAAAACAATAAAGGAAAGTACCACCCAAGAGAGATTCTATAAATATGCAAAAACACAAGTGCAACACAGTGGAAAGAGTAATTCAAACACACACTGATAACAGTATCTTTCCAGATAATTGGGATTATTCCAACTTTGAGAATGTTTATATTTAACTTTCCACATTGTGGTAACTACGAGCCAATAGCAGTATCATTCTCTCTTACAAGAGAGAATATAAGACTGTAATTGAACAGCATTTGTCCATCTGGGATTTGTTCTCAGCTGTTAACGTGGCCAGGTTTGGGGACTCACCAGTGAGACCATAGTTTGAGGACCACTACTGAAGGAAGTGATAACATTCGAAATTCTCAAACTAAGGTTTTCTTAAATGACCTTCACTGAATTTTTCTGTCTTGGGATCTCTTTCTCTGTTTAGGTTATAATGGTATGGATTGGGTTTCTACTGATTAGGGTTAAAACACCCTAATCTTCATTCCAGTTTGTAAGGGTATGGGTGTAACAAGATGAATTGTGAAGATTCCCCAATTTTAGGGTGATTTCAATCACAGCAAATAGCCTTAGGTAACATATTTGGATAAATGCTAAATCTCCATCTTCTCCCTTCTCCCACCTGTCAACCCCAGGTTAAGTTATTATCATTTGTGTTTATTGGCCATTAGTGATTTTTATGTCTGTCTCTTTAGGATCACTCTTTTCTAATTGATTAGTAAATTCTGTATTTATCACAAAGATTTACTATTTGTCTACCATGTATATAGACATATTTAAGGCCATTTTCTCATTTTTTTTTGTTGCTGGCATTTCTTACTGTAAAGACGTTTAAATTTCTTTTTATTTTTATTTTTTTAAAGATTAAAAAAACTTTTTTTTTTTAGAGAAGGGGGAAGGGAGAGAGGCAGAGAGGAAGAAGACATCAACGAATGGTTGCCTTTCACCTGCCTTCAGCTACGGACCTGGCTGGAAGCCTGGCTTGAAACCTGGTTATGTGCCCTGGCCGGGAATGGAACCAGCAACCTTTGGGTTCGCAGGTTGGTGCCGTATCCACTGTGCCACCAGCCAGGGCCTCTTTTAATTTTTAAAATGACATTTATCTTGATTCATTGTAAACATTTCCCTCCTCCAATTATAAAGCTTTCCTCCGTATATCTTTTCTTCTGGTCTCTCAAGAGTATTGTGGTTTGCCTAAGCTTTTAATTCATCTTGGGTTCAGGTTGAGAGATTACATCTTATCAAATACTACTGATTGCATAAATCGCTTTTATCAAATGGCCAAATTTCTATTCATTTTCAAAACTGGACAGAATGACAACAGCTAGAACTGATCGAGTCCTTACAGAATCAGCCTTTTGTTTTTGGTTTAAGGTTCTGCTACTGTAGTCTTTAAATTCTTAACAATTGTGGACAAGGGACCCGCACTTTAATTTTTCTCTAAACTCCGCAAATTACATAGAGAGGTTCTGCTTACAAGTCCCAGGCACTGTACTTGAGCTCTTAACATATATTATTTTGCTTAATCCTCATAGAGAAATTAGGTAACGGTTCTAGGTTTCCTCTGCATTTTGCTAATGGGGCCATGGAGACAGGAGGATTAAATAAACTACAGAACCAAAAAGCTGCAGCAAAGGGTTTTGATCCCATCACCTGTCACACCAGAGCCTTGCGAGTAAGCGTCCATTTACGCTGCAGGCTGTTACAGTCTGGAGGTGAAATAGGGAGGGCACGCGGGAAGAAAGAAGGTGCCGTGTCTAAACTCCCTTAGTTCACTCTGGATCGTCTCTGTCCTGACCCCGCGAGCCCAGTTCCGCGTCGTGCGCTCCTGTGCTGGCCCCCGGGGACTTTGCCTACTATTCGCGGCTGCGCGCGCTCGCCTAGGAGGCGAGCACTCGCGCGAACTGCGGTCGCGTGTTGCCTGCGAGTTTCCCCAAGTTCACGCAGGCCTCGGGTTGGCATGGCAACCAGGCAACCTGTTCCAGAGCCGCCAGCCTGCTCGGCACATGCCGCCGCCACCACCACCGGAGTCGGGGCCAGAGCCTATCCCATGATGCACCGCGCCAGCCCAGTCCCCAGTGGGCCGCCATGTTGTCGGAGTGAAAGGTAAGGGGGAGCGAGAGCGCCGGAGAGAGAGAAGATCGGGGGGCTGAAATCCATCCGCATCCTACCGCTCCGCCCGTGAGTATCCGTACCCCGCCGTCCCCAAACGCTGCTCCGGACCCTCAGCGAGCAGAATGTCTCATTGTATTGGTGTTTGAGAGCGGTTGGGGGGTGAGAAGGGCTTTAGAAAAGCCCCCGGGGCCCTGGCTGAGGCTTCTCACTCGATATTCCTCGTACATGTTTTGGAGTCAGCAGCAAGGCCCCTATTGTTATCAAAGGAGGGAGGGGGTGGGGAGCAGGGTCGAAACGAGGAAAATGCCGGAGGTTTAGGTTCGGGCCCAGGGCATAGGCGTCCTCTACATTTCTGCTCGGCCTCTTTGGAACCCCCGAAGATTGATGTTGCCACTGGGTTGCATTTTTGATGGGTTTGTGAAGCCCCGAGTCTTCTGTGTGGCCATGAAGTGCAATTTCGTGCCACCCTGGATTTCTTCGACTTCTTGAGCTTCCGTGGCAGCGCCAAAGCAGGAGGAACAATAAAATCTCTTTAGAAGCAGCCATGGCCCTAGTCGGCGGGCGAGATCCACGATGGGGGAACTTTGCGAGCCATAAATGTGGAGAAGTGGCGATCAGGAAGTTTCAGATCGGTTTTTAGGCTTCTGGGTGCTTGTGGCCTTTTGTTTCCGTGAGAGCTGGTGTTTTTGGTGGGTTCTTCCTCTTTGAGCCTCCCTGCGTTGGTGCGTGTCCGTCTTAACTCAAAGAGGGGTCCACCCCTCTGTAGTAGGAAAACAGATAATAATGCTAGATAGTTTTAGTCTTCACGAACGTTCTTGGTAAACACAGATCATTTATTAGGCTTGTCAGTACCACTCCCACGGCAAGGGAAGAATCCGCTCCTGTAACTTTTCTCCCCTCTATGTAGTTCCCCCACCCCAAGACACGCACACACACTGGTTATCAGGAAAGGCTTTATCTTCACCGTAACTTGAAGGATCGTTGCTTTTCATTGTTCAATTAAGATACTTTCTAGGTGTCGATAGCAATTTGTTCACTTAATACCCCTCCTAGGATTAAGAATGGTAGTTTATGAGGCTTTTAGGGGGGTTGTTTTAAAGTCCTTCATTTTTGAAGCAATCGCTTTGTACCTTTCAGCTCTTTGGTTATTTTTGAAAATATAAAAACGCACCGAGATAAGCCTCCGAGTTTCGTGGCTCTTCATGCAGTTGTAGTAAGCAAAATAAAAAAAAAAAAAAAACATTTGATCCATTGCTAATTTTAACTTTTATAAATAAAGCACTCTTGGGGGCTGTTAGTTGTTTATCTGGATTTTTGAGAAATACTGGATCCTGAACTTTGAGTATCTTTTGCCTTAGTCACAACTGAAGTCATTTTGTCCAAGGCCATAGTTTTTTGAAGTTGGGTTTGAAGTTTACTTTGGGTTTGAGATGAACTGTTTTAAAATAAATTTATGACCATAGAATTTTTTTCTCCGTGTCGTAAAAATAAACGCCTTTTTAAAATACTAAGCATTGTTGTAGGAAAAAAGGTGAGCTGTGGAGATAGATTAAATCATGTTCCTTTGTTTGAAATCTAGCAGTGTTATTAAAACCTTTGATGTAAACAGTTTGAAAACTGGAAGAGTAACTAGAATCAGTCCTTATTTCTAGTTGCTTAAAATACTTAGTTTTATAATGTTGCATTTGTAAAAAAAAAGTCACATTTCAAATGCTACACATAACATTTTGGGGGGCTTTGTGAGTTTTCTCAAAGGCATCAGCAGTTTCAATGTTTTCTAATATTTTAAGTGGCTAATTAAAAACTTTCTGGGCTGTAATTGCCAAGATATTAATTACAAAACTGCCCAAGACACATGTTAATTGTTTAGGTATTTGCTACTTTCAAACTGTCCTTTCTGCCAGGTTTTCTCTTGTTTGGGTAACTGCCTTGCCTCATTAAGTAAAGCAGGAAGTCACGGGGCATACAGATAGCTTTACAAAAGCCAGTTGTTTTGTTTGAACATTTTTATAGGAATCCCCCCACCCCCAAATCCCTTGTTGTAATGAAGTTGTGTTCAGTGTATTTCAGTGGCAACTACCCTTTTCATATGGAAATGCTTGCTTAGATAAGTATTACTGGCAAATCTTTTATTTTAGAAAAGATTGCATTTACTGCTTTAGGAATCCTCTCAAGGACTGGCATGCCCTGGCCTTCACTGATGGTAACTGAATTTCTGGAATCTCTGCGTAGTGACTTTAGATTACCCAAAACTTGTACATCCATTTTATTTTGATTAGATGGATGTAATACAACAACAATAAAATTTAAAATAAAATAAAAAAAAGAAAAGTAAACTTGTAGAGGAAGGACCCCCTTTCCCCCATTTGCTAGATGAGGAACCAGCTTCAAAGAAGTTGGTAATTCAATGGTAAAACTTGGGGCTTGGGATTTTTGGCTTGCTCTAAATCGTTAGATTGATCAACAGCCTTGTAGAAGAAAATTAAACTGGCTACTGCTAATAAAAGAACAGTGAATTATTTTGAAAATCAAACTGAAGGCATTAGGCTGGTTAGCACTTTGCAAAGACCTGTGTATGGTAAGCACAGCAGTGACTTGCTGACTTTGGCACTTAACCATGAACACAATTCAATTCATGAAAGCAGAAACTGAAATCTACAAAGCTAGACGAACCTCAGTACCCTAGCAAGGATCTGATAGATTGGAATTAACTGAGACCAGGCATTTCCAAATTAGGCTTTGAACAAATTACAAATTCCATTGTGTCTTTTCACTTCTGGCTTCAAAACGTGAATTAATTGTGAGAAGCAAATGCTGCTTTATCAGGAGGTTTAGTTATCCTATAAAGAAGTAATAGATTTCTCATAAAGCTTGTGAGTCTGTTTTTGAAATGTCACAGTTGGGCTAGGGAGAAAGAATGCCTTTGTAGCAGGCTGATCAGCCTTGAAACTAGTATCTGTGGACAGATGTGTCCTAATTGGTCATCGATTATTTTGTAGCCTTTTTTTTTTTTTTTTAAACACCTACAAGGTGACAAGTGTTACATCTTACTACAAATGTAGTTTTTGATTTTTAAAAAATAACATTTTGGAGAGTCTTTGTTGAACCTTCTAGAGAAGAAAGCAGATGTACTTGAGAGAAATAGTTCTGGGCTGCAACAAAGGGTTGATAAAGGCAGGCTTGGGTGGGAAACCGATTTAGGTTTGAATACCTTCTCTGCATCTGACTAGCTGAATGGCCTTGGGCATATCCCGTAACTTTTCTATTCCTTAGTGTTTTCATGTGTAAAGTAGGTATCATTAGATAATGTCTGCAATGTATTTGCTGCACAATTACTGTGTTGAGTCTTTTATTTTTTTAACAGTAAGACTTTCATCCCTAGCAAAGTGTTTGAATCTGGTTTGGTCTCATATTCACAATAGGAGTCAAAGAACTAATGGAAAAAATTATGAGATTGTAATTATAATGATAAATTATTGGTAAATGATTTGAATTTCCCCCTCCCTTCTAATCAATCAAAAGCAGCCGAGAGCAAGTTTCAGGCTAAGCACATTCTGTTGCTTTTCTTGTTTCTTCAAGGAGCACCCCATGAATATGTTGAGTAATTTTAAAAATATTTATTTTTAGAGAGAGGAGAAGGGAGGTATAGAGGAAGAGAAACATCAATGTGTGGTTGCCTCAAGCACCGCAAACAGGGGACCTGGCCAGCAACCCAGGCATGTGCCCTACCGGGGAATTGAACCATTGACCCTTTGGTTCGCAGGCTGGTGCTCAATCCACTGAGCCATGCCAACTAGGGCTGAATATGTTGAATATTTTAAAGGGTCCTGTCAAGTTTTACATAATCTGAGTCATTGCAAATTTTATATAGGGTTTGGATTTTTGTTTGGTTTATTGCCTTAATGTGTGCTTCAGCTGTAAAGTGGTATTTTATAAAGCTCTTATTCATTTAAAAAGTATCTGCCACGTTTGGCTTAAGTTGTAAATAAGTTGTGTAGAGCCATTAATTGAAGTCTAATCCTATGTTACTACTTTTGATAACATGTTTCCCTGAAAAGTGCTGCATTGAGTCCTGATTTCCATACATTATCTGGTACCTGCCACCAGCTACATACATACACTGAACAACTTTAAAATGGGAGGTTTCAGTTTAGAAAATTGTGTTTTTTAAAGTATTTAAAAATATTTAGCTGCTTGGTATAAACTAGTTGTAGATGACATGTTGCAAAGGACGTGGAGCTCACTTTTATCTTGGTGTATGTCAAATAATGTCTTAAAAACACAAATTTTAACCATTTGTAATCTGTTTGTCCTCAGGTGTTGGTGGAATGAGCGTTGCATGTGTCTTGAAGAGAAAAGCAGTGCTTTGGCAGGACTCTTTCAGCCCCCACCTGAAACATCACCCTCAAGAACCAGCTAATCCCAACATGCCTGTTGTTTTGACATCTGGAACAGGGTCCCAAGCGCAGCCACAACCAGCTGCAAATCAGGCTCTTGCAGCTGGGACACACTCCAGCCCTGTCCCAGGATCCATAGGAGTTGCAGGCCGTTCCCAGGACGACGCTATGGTGGACTACTTCTTTCAGAGGCAGCATGGTGAGCAGCTTGGGGGAGGAGGAAGTGGTGGAGGCGGCTATAATAATAGCAAACATCGATGGCCAACTGGGGATAACATTCATGCAGAACATCAGGTAAAAAAAGTTCACTATTTCAGCTTTGAATCTCTTTTAATTGCTGTCCGTTTAGGATATTTGCTTTTAGTGAATGTCTTCAAAAACCTAAATTGCTAATTTCATTTTGTCTCAACAGTTGCTTTAAAGGATGATTGTTTTAACATTGTCACTGGGTCATGTGTCACTCTGGGGCCAAATAGTAAACGGCTAATTCATTTTAAAAAGGACATAAGATTGTTTTAATGTGCACTTTGCATTTTGGGTATACTTTTTTGAACAAAGAATACTTTTTTTCTTGACATAGTTTTAAAAACTCTTTGGGCTGTTTAAAGGCTGAATATGTATTTCAGAGCCTTTCCTGTTGGGTGTGGGTGACTTGTTTTTAAGATGTTAATAGTTGAAAGTAGTAGGAAGTTGATAACAAATCAGCTGTTCAAGTGAAATTTATTTGAAATGGAACTGATATATATCTAATGTTTTGTGTCAGAGTGTAGTGGTTGTGGCTTTTCAATTTTAACCATCTTCATCTTCTTGCTCTAAAAGCTTGTTTTATTTGGTTGACTTGAACATGCTTTTACTAATCCAAAACCATAACTGGGAATACAGCATATTTTACCAAGAAGATTTTAGCTTGATCTCTGTTTCCTGACTTCCTCGTAGCGATGAAAAGATTAGAATATTTTAAATAGGCTTTTCTTTTGAAATTGGGTTTAGATTGAATTTGCAAAGGTTCATTTTATTTTGCTCCTATCGGAGTATTGACTAGCAAAAAGAACTGACATTTTGTCACTAGGCTTCTAGTTGCTTCTGTTCTGCATCAGAAACAAATTAGACACAAGCATACTTGCAAATCTGAATTCTCAGTTGTGCTTCCCCTGTCCCTTCAACAGAAACTTATTGAGCATATTGATCATCAGTATCTGTGCTAATTCATAAGCATCTACTATGTGTAGGTGAGGGATACTAACAAGTAGGAGGCAGTATAGGGGGGTTCTGGTGAAACTCAGGGCTTTTATCTTTATTATGTACCTATTAAGGCATTTGTTTCTGATTTGCTTGGAGTCTTGGAAGAGGGGATCATGTTTTATCCATGTCACTATCCCAGTTCCTAGAATTTGGCATGTAATAGAGTCTCGAAGAAATTTATTGAATGTATGAGTCCCTAATCCTTTGGCCTTAAGGTAAAGTTTGGGGAAAAGGACATTGTCATGAATGTACAGGCCTTGAATGCCAAGCTAAGATTATTTAAGTAGGTAGTGGGATTTTTTTTTTTTTTTAAAGATTTTATTTCATTATTTTTAAAAGAGGGGAAGGGAGAGAGGCAGAGAGACATCAGTGTGTAGTTGCTTTTCACCTGCCTCCAGCCACAGACCTGATTGGAGACCTGGCTTGCAACCTGGTTATGTGCCCTGGCTGGGGAATCGAACCTGTGACCTTTGGATTCGCAGGCCAGCACCTTACCCACTGTGCTACTAGCCAGGGCGGCAGTACGATTTTTGAGGATGTATGTATGGGGTGGCTTTTAGTGGCTTTAGAACATTGAGTTGACAGTAAGGGGTTTGGAGTGGGAAGGGCTGAAATTAATTGGATAACTACTTTAATAGTTTTGGTGTGAGCACTGAAAGAGAAGGTATGGTTGGTGCTCTAAGGTCCCTGGGAAAATGAAGTAACATAGGAAGATGAATACAGAGGGAGATATGGTTTGGGGACAAAATAATTAAACTTAGTAGTATTCATGTGGAGCTTGAGATTTAGGCAGATGTGCACATAGAGAGGGAGAGAGAGAGGTAGGAGGTGCTGAATTAGAGTTATTACAACACAATTGTGTAGGGCTGGACACATGATATAATTAATGAACAACATTTAAGGAACTGAGGGTAGCTGCTATGTTGCAGATTTTGGTCACCTACAAATTATCTATCCTGCAGTCATTATAGTATGTTATAACTTAATGGTTTTGTTCCTTTTTATAGCATTTATTCGTTTTTATTTTATTTTATTTTATTTATTTTATTTATTAAAAATATTTTATTTATTATTTTTAGAAAGAGGGGAAGGGAGAGAGGCAGAGAGAAAGAGAGACATCAATGTATAGTTGCATTTCACCTGCCTCCAGCTACAGACCTGACTGGAGACCTGGCTGGGGAATCAGAACCAGCGACCTTTGGGTTCGCAGGCCGACGCCTTATCCACTGTGCTACCAGCCAGGGCCTCATTTGTTCGTTTTTAGAGAGAGGGCAAGGGAGGGGGAAAGAGAGGTAAATATTCATGTACAAGAGAAACACCTTGATCAGTTGCCTCTAGCACGCCCTCAGCTGGGGACCTGGCCTGAAACCCAGGCGTGTGCCCTGATTGAATTGAACTGGCGATCTTTTGGGTCACAGGCTGGCACTCAGTCCACTGAACCACACTAGCCAGGGCTGTAATTTATTGATAATGATCTCACTTCCTGGACTAAACTGTTCTGGGGCAGAGACGCTTGTGCTTTTCATGCCCATTTCCCAGGAGGTGTCTGAAATTTTTGTGTTGGTTGAATGAGGGAAGACCACATGAATTCTTGAGTTTTGCACCAGCTAAAAAGGTAGAATTTAAAGGTCGGCTGTCCTGACGGGAAATACATGGCAACAGGTAGAGGCTACTTGGACAGGCAGCAGTGATGAGTGTAGAGTGGTTAAGGAAGGAGTGGAGAGACAGCCCTGATTGGTGTGGCTCAGTGGATGGAGCGCCAGCCTGTGAACCAAAGGATTGCTGGTTAGATTCCTGAATCAGTTTTGTGAGAAGCAACTGATGGATGCTTCCTTCTCTTTCTCTTAACCTTTCCCTTCTCCTCTCTCTGAAAATAAATAAAATCTTAAAAAAAATGTTACTATCAAATCATTAAAAAAAAACGTGGAGGGGCAAATCCCTAGGTGGAGAATCACTGCTCTCATTAGCTGGTCACCATTAACTATTTGGAGTAAGAGGGTTTCTTTGTCAGGTGGGAGTACAGAAAAGGTTGAGAATCACTGATTATGATAAATAAATTTACTGAGCACTTACTCCTAGGCAATGGTTATATACTTCATATGTTAAATCCTCAGTCCCATGAGGAAAGTAATACCCTTTTTTGAGAGATGAGAAAATGAAGTGTAGTTACCAGGTAGTACCTGGTTTTGAAATTAGGTCTCTGGTTCCAGTGCCCAATGCCCTCTGTATATTTCTGCTCCCTAGGATTATTTCTTGCCTTAAAAACTAAACCAAACCAAATTATTGCAACAAAGTATATTCTAAGTAACATTGAAAGATTTTCCATGAATTTTAGAGTGATGAACTTGATAATGAAATGAATACAAATAATGTAGACCTTTATTCCCATAATTGCAAGAGTTACCCCCCTTTTTTCTTTAAAAGCAATAATGCTTAAGTTTATTCTTTTCCAGTTTTATTTTTTATTACTTGTGTATTCTAATTAGTAATTGTGGGAAACTTAGCTCCATTGAGACAATAACTCAAGTCAAAATGATCTTACTTGCCAATAAGATCTGTAAGTAAGTACCACTGGGCTACTCCTTTTTGGTGGGCCTGCTTCCTTTGCCTCTTTAAAAAAGCCTTTTGGGATAATGGAACAATTTAAGATCAGATTATCAGAATGCTTTTACCAGTGATCTGGCAAAGTAAAGAATATCGCAGGCTGTGATGCCAGCTAGCAGTGTTGGGGGGAACGGAACTATTTATTATGCTGAGTACTTTGCATTCATTTCTCTCAATAAAGCCATCCCTTTTTTACAATAAAACATTTTTAAAATTTCGAAGTTAGGATTTTCCTAACATCACACATTGATGTTTCTCTCACACATCGTATTTCTCTCACACATTGATATTCTCCCTTTCTTCCTCTCTCTCTCAAAATAAATAACATCTTTTAAAAAATGTTATAGAACACCAGATAATACACCTTAACTAAGTGAATAAAGTGTTACATACAAAAAGTTTACATATGGCCAGGTACTCAGCTGTTTAGATCATTGTCCCCACACACCAAGGTTGGACTCGATCCCAGGTCAGGGCACATACAAGAACTAACCAATGAATGCATAAATAAGTGGAACAAGTCAGTGTTTCTCTCTTTCTCTCTCTCCCCCTTCCTCTTTTCTCTCTCCCCTGCCTCTCCTTCCTCTCTAAAATCAATAAGTAAAAAAAAAAAAAAAAAAAAAATTAAATTTACGTATTTATTTTACCAGTATTTTTAATAACAAGTGTTTTTTTCTGAATAGCATTAAAGATTTTATTATGGGAAGGCCAAGGTCAGATCTTTGACTTGTTATGATAGTTTTATTCTCTTATTGTGAAATGTTTTCTCGGTAAACTTCTGTGAGATAAGTGGGTGATGAAATAGGGAAAACATTTAAGGTCAATCAGATCAGCTGAACTATGGTCTCTACTAGAGGATTTTAAGGTTCAGAGATAGGTAGGAGCTCAACTCTGGGAGAAAGAATTTAGAGGACAACTCCACAGAGCATTCTCACTTTTGCTCATAGTCTTGGTGCTAGGATGTATCAGTATCCACTGCAAATTGACAGCTGGTGGGAGATAATTCTACTGTATAGGCAGAATTTTGGCTCTATTTGTATCCCCTCTTTATTCCACTTGGTGTTGCCATCTTCTAGTGGTATTCTGACACCCAAATTTGACATGTCTATCCTTATTTCCCAGTAATGGTGAGAGAATCCTTACACTTGTGATTAATAAATACTGTTTTACACTGGGTGGAAGCTCAAGGATTCTCCATACTGGGAATTTCGACATTTCCTGGAGATCCTTTTCTGTTGTTCCTGCTGAATGACTGTTAGACCATGAATCTCTTGTCTTTCAGGGTAGGTTGCTAAAACCCCCCAGCATGAAGAGCTAATGGGTAGCATTTAGTTAACATTGTGTGATAAAACTGAGTAATTCATGCTCTCATATTTTTAAAATTTATTTTAAGATTTTGTATTTATTATTTCCGAAGAGAAAGGAAGGGAGAGAGGCAGAGAGGGTGAGAGACATCAATGTAGGGTTGCCTTTCACTTGCCTCCAGCCATGGACCTGGCTTGCAACCTGGTTACGTGCCCTGGCTGGCATGCTCTCATATTTTGTTTTCTATTATATTTGTGCTCTTAGAGCCTTTAAAAAATTGTATTTGGTGTTAACAAAGACTTAACATTATGTTCTTGGTCAAAGGAATGGCTTTCTTCGACTACAAGATTTTCCAATTTTAAGAAAATTGGAGTAATTCCAGTATTAAAAGTATTCAGATGCTGCATGGTACTTGATTGTATGTGCCTACCAGATGACAATTGCAGAGGTTTAGGATATATTTTTGTTTTATTTCAAAGGTTTTTGGTGTGGAATTAGGGAAAAAATATGGGATTGGCAATACTGAGATGTAACAGTGGGAAAATAAAGGTATGTCAGGGAAATAAAGAGGTAAATACAAAATTTGGAAATATGACTAGAGTAGTGGGTTACAGAATTTTCTCTGGGTGTTTCTGTGGCAAAAAAAAAAAAAAAAGGAAGTGAGATGAATCATGAGACTTTTAGTAATAGAAAAACAGTTATTTAGGAAGAGATATGTTTCAGGTTTTAGTATAGATGTGATCGAAGTGCTTTGTAAACTCTAAAGTGACATACTGGTTTTCATCACACCTCTCTACTTGCAGAAGAGACATCTTTTGTGCATGTGTCCATTTTCTCTCAGGCAACAGCATTTACTAAATACTTTGTATAGCAGAGCCTTGGTACAGAATTGTGCTTCTGGGTTTATAGAAAATACTTAAAACAAGAAGTTTAGAACATAGAACCGACAACACAATGCTAAGAGAGTTGGGGATAGTATAAGAAATAGTTTTTTGTTGTTGCTGTTGAGGGGTTTTCACCCCTTCTTCCCTCTTTTTACACTCAGTTTCTTTATCTTTTGGGTATAGTAAAATGCCGGTGTGGGAGTGTGGCGTCAGCGTAGTGGACTGGACTGCTCTGGCGGTTTTGCTCCCTGCTTTGAATACTGTGAGATGTGGTGGTCAGTGATTGGCAATAGGAGAGTTTAATATTTTGGGAATTTGTTTTAAGAACTTGGGCATGATGGTGTGTGTTTGTGATAAAACTTGCAGTTGAAGAGTTATTGGACCTTTTCCAGAGAAGTGTTCTTCATGTTTTTCATATAATTTTGAGAACTGTTGATTTTGAAGTATCTTATTAATGGTTCGAGAAGACTTAGCACACATAGATTAGTCTATTTATTGCCTTTAATAAGTGCACTTTTATGGTTAAAATACCTTTTGTTTTATTTTTAATTTTTATTATTTAGAGAGAGGGAAAGAGGCAGAAAGAGGGGAGAAAAACATCAAAGTGAGAGAGAATCATCAACTGGTTGCCTCCCTGACCAGGGACTGAACCTGCAACCCAGACATGTGCCCTGATTGGTAATCAAACCAGTGACCCTTTGGTTCGCAGGCTGGTAGTCCACCAAGCCATAGCCGGGGCTCATTGTTTTTTAAAAAACACTTCTATGTACCTTGGTTAAGACCAACCATGATGGTCTCAGCCTTGTGTCTCCAGCACCTGGCAAGTAGTGTATGTACCTCATAAATGATGAATGAATACATTGTATCATCAGGACATATTGAAGAGACTTCTTGAGTGTTTTATTTTGAAGACTATTAAGATTCCATTTTGAATTGATAAGGTATAAGGTGGATCAGAATGTAGGATTTGAATACTGAAGAGGCTTTTGGGCCAGTAAGCATTTTTGAAGGGCTGCAATAAAATTTTAAAGTAATTACTATCAGCCTTTTTTTTTGGGGTTTCTTGAAACCATATCAGGGATAGGCAAACAAGGGGCTGTAGGAACACGGTTTACTTTCCTGAATTTGTAAAACATTGAAACTTTGTTTTTGTTCCCAGTCACATCACATATTGGGAAACAGTGCCATATCTGTTTCAACTTTTCAACGTTTATTCCTGTTTTCAGAAGTGAATTTTTTTTTTTAATTGGATTTATTGGGTGACATTGGTTAATAAAATTACAGGTTTCAGGTGTACAATTCTATAATACAATTGTTATATATTGTGTTTACCACCCTAAGTCCTGTCCTTTCACATCACTAGTTTGTCCCTCTATATCCTCTTCTGCCTTCCCCCTCCTAGCAGTGAGTTTTATCAACTAGAATAGCTCAATAACAGAAATAAAATTTAAAAAAAGAATAGCTCAAGAAGATACTTTTTTTTTTTTTTTAAAGATTTTATTTATTTTCAGAGAGAGAGTAGAAAGGAGGGAGAGAAACATTGATGTGTAAAAAGAGCATCAGTTGGTTGCCACTCACAGCCCGGAGTTGGGGACCTGGCCCGCAATCCAGATGTGAGCCTTCACAGGGAATCGAACTGTGACCTTTTGGTTTGCAGTTTGGTGCTAAATCTACTGAGCCACATCAGCCAGGGAAGATAGCATTCTTATGTGAAGATAGAATGAAGATTATAGTTTACCTCTGTTGTCAATGGTTAACTGCTTTCCAGACTAGTGACTTATTTTTCTCATAGCTTTTAAAGAGATAATATTTGGGTTAAAGTTTCTATTGGGACATAGTATAAAGTACAGACAATATAACTACTAAAATGCAAAATTTTTCTATATTATGCTTGTGTATTTTGTTCTAAAGTGGAATTTTATTTAAAAACAGGTCTATTGATATGTAATTCACATACTATACAATTTACCCATTTAAAATGTACTGTTCATTGGTTTTTAGTATAATTACAGAATTGTGCAATCATCACAACAAATCAAATTTTAGAATGTTTCCATCACCTACAGAAGAAACCCTATACTTATTACCAGTCACTCTCTACTTCCACCATTCACCCAGCCTAGGCACCCACTAATCTACTTTGTCTAAAATGAAGAAAAAATTTTTTTTCATTTTTACTTATTTATTTTTTAATATTTTATTTATTATATTTTCAGAGGGAGGGGAAGGAAGAGAGGCTGAGAGGGAGAGAGACATCAATGTATGGTTGCCTTTCACCTGCCCCTAGCTATAGACCTGGCTGGAGACCTGGTTTGCAACCTGGTTATGTGCCCTGGCTGGGAATCAAACCAGCGACCTTTGGATTCACAGGCTGGCACCTTATCTACTGTGCCACCAGCCAGGGTTGAAAATTTTTTTTTGATAGTACATGATTGTTCTAAAAAATTTCAGGTTGACTTTGGGGGGAATGGGTGGGTGGGGAGGGGGACAGACGGGAGCAAAAAGGGGATGGATGTAATACAACAACAATAAAATAAAAAAAAAAAAGAAATAGCATGAAAAAAAAATTTCAATAATCTTTTCCAGTTAAAACTACTTTAAACAAGGCCCTGGCTGGTGGCACAGTGGATAAGGTGCCGGCCTGCGAACCCAAAGGTCGCTAGATCAATTCCCCAGCCAGGGCACATAACAAGGTTGCGAGCCAGGTCTCCATCCAGGTCTGTGGCTGGAGGCAGGTGAAATGCAACCATACGTTGATGTCTCTCTCCCTCTCTGCCTCTCTCCCTTCCCCTCTCTCTAAAAAATAATAAAATAAAATCTTTTTTAAAAAACAAAAAGTTTTATTTCCTTCCAGATTTTCTGTGCATATATAATTTTTAAACTTTAATTAATTTTAAATATTTATTATTTCTAGAGAGAGGGGAAGGGAGAGAGGCAGAGAGGGAGAGAAACATCAACGTATGGTTGCCTTTCACCTGCCTCCAGCCATATACCTGGCTGGAGACCTGGCTTGCAATCTGGTTATGTGCCCTGACTAGGGAATCGAACCAGCAAACTTTGGTTTTGCAGGCCGGCACCTATCTACTGAGCCACCAGCTAGGGCTTAATTTTAATTTTTTTACTGATTGATTTTCCAGAGAGGAAGGGCAAAAGAGAAAAACATCAATTTGTTGTTCCATTTGTTTGTTTATTGGTTGATTTCTTTTATGTACCCTGATGAGGGATTGAATCCACACTCTTGGCATGTCAGGATCACGCTCTAACCAACTGAGCAACCCAGCCAGGGGCTGTGCATGTATATACTGTACAGTAAATACAGATTCATGAATGTGTTGTAGTTATGAACTAACTGGGATCATTCTGTCTGTCTATACTGTGTGGTGGTCTGTTCCCCCATTGTGGTCATCCTTTCAGGTCAATAAATACCCCTATCCTTAAGGGTCATTGTGCATAGGCGTATAGTAACTTAACTTTGAATGATTTATCCCAGAATGATGGACTTTTAGCTTGTTTTTTCCAGCTTTTGACCCTGTCAACAATGCTGTAGTAAACAGTATTATATTTTTGTAGCAAGGAGTAATTTCTTTAGAAGTAAAATATTTACAAAGTGAAATTGACGGTTCAAACAAAGAATGTATTGAACAATTTGATACATATTTCTACATTGTTCTGTAGATAGATTGGACCAATTTAAAGTTCCACCAGCATTCTCTGAGTATTCTTTATCCATTTTTTTCTGTTGGTGTATATGAGGTCTGTCCAGAAGGTATCCAGCCATGTAATATGAAAAACAGACCTTTTTTTTTTTAATTTTTTTTTTAAAGATTTTATTTCATTATTTTAGAAAGAGGGGAAGGGAGAGAAGCAGAGAGGGAGAGACATCAATGTATGGTTACGTTTCCCCTGCCTCCAGCCACAGACCTGACTGGAGACCAGGTTTGCAACCTGGTTATGTGCCCTGGCTGGGGAATCGAACCTGCCACCTTTGGGTTCGCAGGCCGGCACCTTATCCACTGTGCTACCAGCCAGGGCCCAGAGACATTTCTTAAAGAAGATACAAGATACAAGAAACGTTGTACATAGGACAGTGACACCTCAGTCCCTTTCAAAGCAGGCACCTTGGGACCTCTCATGGTTCTCTCAGTTGCCACCAACTGCCCATCATATTTTCCTGAATCTTATTGACAATCTGTTATCTCTTCCTCTTCAAAGATGATTTCAGTTTTGGGAAAAGCCCGAAGTTGCAGGGTGCCAAATCTAGGCTGTTAGGGGGTCTGAGTCACCTGGGTGATCTGATGTTTTGACAAAAATTCTGTACAAGATATGAGCAGGTGCATTGTTGTGGCGAAGCTGCCAATCACCAGTTGCCCATAGCTGCAGGTTTCCGAATCGTTGCATAATTTCCATGGAGGAATGTTCAAACCTAATGCAAAATTTTTTTCTTCTTAATGCAAAATTTGATGCAGATTCGTTTCTCAAAACGCTCAGTCATTTTG
This sequence comes from Noctilio leporinus, assembly GCA_004026585.1. Classification (NCBI taxonomy): domain Eukaryota; kingdom Metazoa; phylum Chordata; class Mammalia; order Chiroptera; family Noctilionidae; genus Noctilio; species Noctilio leporinus. Next base: position 119,083 of record PVIW01001087.1, on the reverse strand, counting down.
GATGCAGTGTCCACACAGTACATGTGCTCACTGAACAGTCTGCAGTCCCCACTGACTAGTACAGTGAAATTGTCATTGTTCATGCAGGAGCATTCCAGTTTACTGACCCCCTTGGCTTCCAGGACAATCCAATCTCGTTCTATTAACAATGGCTGGACTTTATCTGGACATATCTTATATATTATTTTCCTAGATTGTTAGGACTGATTTTAAATGTCTTTTAACTTTTTTTACTCGATGTCTTTACAGAATTTACAATGTATGTAATCATAAGAGTTCACCTTTTGCTTTTGACTTTGTAATGTTCGTAAGTCATCTTTCAACTGTCTTATGTGTTTCTTGTAATATTTTTATAGTTCTATTTTTATTTTAATTGGAGTTTATTTCTGTGTATCATACATGCAGGAAATTATGTAATTTTTACTTTTTTCAAGTGGGTAACTAGCACCATTTCGTGATTTGAAAAGACCTCCTTTATGATAAATTAAGTGTCCCTGTGTATGTAGATCTGTTATGAGTCATTTGTTTTATTGATGTGCTTATTCTTACTGTAGGGCCACAATTTTAAAAATACATCTGTTATAAAGTAACTGACATAAAATGCATTTATTAATTTATTTTTAGAGAGAGGGGAAGGGAGACAGAGAGAGAGAGGGAGAGAAACATCAGTGTGTAGATGCCCCTCATGTGCCCCGAACTGGGGGTCTGGCCCGCAACCCAGGCATGTGCCCTGACTGGGAATCAAACTAGGTTGATTGGCAGGCTGGCTCTCAGTCCATTGAGCCACACCAGGCAGGGCAAATGTTCTGGTAAATTAGTGTTGTTATTGACAGTGAATGGAAAGTTCATGAATAAGATAATGTAGTAGAGTTTGCAGTCACTTAAGCCAAAAGAGAAGCCTTTTTTTTTTTTTTTTCCTCCAGTAATCAAGAAGAATGCTGAATTTGGTTTTTTTTTTTTTTTTTTTTTTTTTTTAGCAATATAATAACTTTTTGCTTTTCTTACAAATTAGGTATAAGAGCCAGTAGCATTTTCAGGTCTTTAAGACGGTTAAGATCATGATAAAGCCTATAAAGAATTAATAGGACAGGGCCTGGCATAAAGTAAGTCTCAGTGATTATTGTTGTAATTGTTTAGAATACAGATATATATAGTGAAACAGAAGATACTGTGGGATCTCATTAGGTTTTTTCCCCTTAATGATTAAATTCAAATTAGGTTAATTCTCATATTTCGTTTTGTCTTCTCATTGCTCAAGTTTCTTTAATTTTGCTTGGCTTTTTCTCACTGGTATCTCCTTCCTGTAATGGTTCTTGGCACCACCATTTCTCCTTATATTGTTCTTGTTGTTTGTGAAATGGAGCCATCATGACGTAGGCTGGCCTGTGTAAAAAATCCCCCAGGAGAACAAAGAAAGGTAGGTGTGGAGGAGAAAAGCACCTGACAATTTAGATTCACTGGTTGAGGAAGTAAATATTTTAGCTAGGGCAGTTATAGTCTCAAGGTATGGAAATCTAATCAGCAAAAAATCAGGAAATTAAATTTTTTTATTTGAAGACCAGGGATTCTCTCTCAATCTGTTTCCTTAGGGGTTCCATAGTCTCTTGTCTGCTTTTTTTAATGCCTTCTTTCTCTCTATGTTGATCATCATATTCTGCTTATTCACCAGGTTATACTTGACCTAAAATGATAGCTGCAGCTTCCCAGTTGTTAAGAAATTTCAGTTTATTTCTCCATAGCTGTCTGGCCCAAATGACTAAGAGAAAAATCTGATTTGGTCAGCTTATCTTTTTTTTTTTTTTTTTTTTTTCCCAACCTGGTGGTAGGGGAATATTTTTGTTATTGTTTGTGGTCAGAGGCTGTGGGAATCACGAAGTTTCCCTTTTTTAGGCAGGGTCTTGAAACATGTCTGTTAGAGAAAATAATTTTTTAAAACATTGATTTGTTGCATTTTATTTTTTTCAAGTGAAGTACATAGATGAGTTACTCTTTTAAAATATAAACTTCCTGTGCTTTTTAATAAGTACCAATTCAGCGATATCCTTGAGTCTTGAGTTTGGTTTTTGTGTATAAGCAACAGAACTGGTTTAAACTGGCTCAACTAAAGGAACACTTACTACAGTGGGCAATGAACAGTTACAGGACAGTAATCCAAGGACAGGAATGCTTGCTAGTAAGGCCAGGCAAGAACTAAACTAGAATGCTAATGCTGTCAAAACTTCTTTTATTCTGGATGGCCTACCATGGTATTTGCTTTATTTTGTTCTTTGAGGTTTAATGTTCAATAATATCTTTTTGAAAAATGATGTTATATTTCATATTTGGATCATTAACTTCGTTGTATTTTAAAAGGTGTTATTTATTTATTTTTAGAGAGAGGGGAAGAGAGTAGAGAGGGTGGCCTGTAACATACCCTAATAGGGGGTAGGTCCCACAACCCCGGCATGTGTCCTGAACCAGAATTGATGACCTGTTGCTTTGCAGGGCTGCACTCAGCCAGTTGAGCCATGCTGGTCAGGGCTGAATCATTAACTTCTTGCAGTCGGATTCCTTTGCGACTAGTAAAGCCTTAGTTTCAGGTTTTTTTCTTTGACTGTAATGTTGGCTGGCAAAAAGAGCAATAAATCTAAATACAGAGGCAGAAGGAGAATCAGAAGATTGTAGTGGTATGGAAGTCACAAAATGAAGGAATTTTAGGTGACATTACTGAGATTCTTTTTAGCAATGAGAACTAAAAGAACATAAGCTTGAGCTAGTGATGATTTTTTAAAGTTTTTGAATAAATGAGAATGAAGAATGGAAGTATCTCTGAATTGATTATTAGGCTGGGGATCGAGAAGAAAAAATGCCAACTTTTGGTAAATAAGCTTGATGTTCATATGATCTAGGTATTTCAAATATATCATTATGAAAATGCTAAAATAGAGCCTCCTACCACCCTCAATTTCCCCCTACCAGGAATGAGCAAAGCTTACCCTTCACTTAACTGAGGGTAGGGGAAGAAGGGATAAATGTGTGGAGGAAGCAGTTTAGTAGCTTAAACAGGATAATCTGAGGTGGATCAGTTGATAAGTGCTGACTAAATTGAACATTTTGTCTCATTTAATCATTATATCAAACTTCTAAAGTAGTCCATTATCTCAATTTTACATATGTATGTATCATTCGTTGGTGATTCTTTTTAAAAATTATTTATTTGTTTGTTTAAAATACTTTGTTTTTTAAGAGAGCGGGGAAGGGAGAGAGGTAGAGAGGGAGAGAAACATCAGTGTGTGGTTGCCTTTCACCTGCCTCCCGCAATAGATCTGGTTGGAGACCTTGCTTGCAACCTGGTTATGTTGCCCTGGCTGGAAATTGAACCAGACCTTTGGGTTCTCAGGCTGGCGCCTTGTCCACTGTGCCACTAGTCAGGGCCTTGATTCTTTTTTTCTTTTTTCTTTTTTAAATATTTTTAAAATTTATTTTTAGAGGGAGGGGAAGGGAGGGAGAAACAGGGAGAGAACCTTCGACTGGTTGCCTCTCGCATGCCCCCAACTGCGGACGTGGCCCGCAGCCCACAAATATGCCCTGACTGGGAATTGAACTGGCGGCCCTTCGGCCAGTGCTTAATCCAGTGAGCCACACCATCCAGGGCTCATTGAGGATTCTGATAAATGTATATGGGGCATTGGATATGATAAGTAGGGCTTCTCAAGGGGTAATGGGTAGGGTAGGCACTTTAGACTATGATTCTTAAAATAACAGTTTGTGGCCCCAGCTGGTGGCACAGAGGATAAGGTGCCAGCCTGTGAATCCAAAGGTCACTGGTTTGATTCCCAGCCAGGGCACCCAGGTTGCAAGCCAGGTCTCCAGCCAGGTCCCCAGCTGGAGGCAGGTGAAAGGCAACCATACATTGATGTTTCTCCCTCTCTGCCTTTCTCCCTTCCCCTTTCTCTAAAAAATAATAAATAAAATATTTTAAAAAAGGTTTGTGATGTTATTACTTGATGTTTTATTTTCCAAATGTGATGCATTATTCTAGATTTATGTGTTTTGATTTTATAACTTTGTGTATGGTAAAGCTCCAACTTAATTTGTTAAATTATGGTTCTAGTTAGGACAGAATCCTTGTTAGAAGGCTTATAAAAGAAAATTATAAGATTTGGGAAGTGGAAGGGAAACTCAGAAGCATAGGGCATGTATGTGGATGGTGTCATTGGGTGGGATGAAGAGAGGAATATTGAGGTAGGCTGGCACTGAAGTGGCCATCCTGCTTTGATTCTTTAATACAGGGAGTGGGAGATGCTTTTATGGAGAGAGGCAGTAGTCTTAGATGGGCACGAGAAAGCCACGTTACTGGCAGGTAGCTCAAAGAGAAAAATAGGAAATAATTCTGTGAAACCAAAGGAGATGTATGAAGTTAGTGCAAGGGAGTCTTAGACATATTTAGCATGAATGGAAGAATTAGTCAATAGCACTAGAAATTAACATTGGCCACTCAAATTAAATTTAGAGAAAGGTGAGTTTGAATACAGACACTTGAAATTATGGTGCCTTAAAAAAGTATATTGGGCCCTGGCTGGTAGCACAGTGGTTAAGGCGCCGGCCTACAAACCCAAAGGTCACAGGTTTGATTCCCCAGCCAGGGCACATAACCAGGTTGTAAACCAGGTCTCCAGTCAGGTCTGTGGCTGGAGGCAGGTGAAACGCAACCATACATTGATGTCTCTCTCCCTCTCTGCCTCTCTCCCTTCCCCTCTTTCTAAAAATAATGAAATAAAATATTAAAAAAAAAAAAAAGTATATTGTATTGATTATGCTATTTCTGTTGTCCCAGTTTTTTCTCTTTGCCGCCATCCACCCAGTAACCCTCTGTCCCTCTGGCACTTGCCCTAGTTCATGTCCATGGGACATGGGAGTATTTTAGTATATTTTAAAAAGATTTTATTTATTAAATTTTAGAGAAGGAAGGGAGAAAGAGAGAGAGAGAGAGAGAAACATCGATCTGTAGTAGATTTATGGGTAGATTGCCTCTTGTATGCCCTCAACTGGGGACCTGGCCCACAACCCGAGGCATGTGCCCTGACTGGGAATCAGACCAGCAACCTTTCAGTCTGCTAGGCCCGTGCTCAATCCACCAAGCCATACCAGCCAGCGCCTATTATTTCTGTCTTGATGGAAGCATTTACTCTGATTATAATTTACAGCCAGCCAACTTTCCTCCTTTATGATAGAAAGACTTTTCATTACCTGCTATAATATTTCTTACATTTCTGTATCTTCATTCTTTGATTTCTCTTGATATCTGAGCATCTCCTCTGATTATTATTTTTGTTTCTTAGGAAGAACTTTGTTTGGAGAGTCTGCCTGGTTTTGATCACCATACCAGATGTAGCTTTCATTTTATTTATTTATTTGAAATTTCATTTATTATTTTTAGAGAGAGGGGAAAGGAGAGAGGCAGAGAGGGACAGAGGCATCAATGTATGGTTGCCTTTCACCTGCCTCCAGCTACAGACCTGGCTGGAGACCTGGCTTGCAACCTGGTTATGTGCCCAGGCTGGGAATTGAACTAGCAACCTTGGGGTTCGCAGGCCCGCACCTTATCCACTGTGCCACCAGCCAGGGCTTATAGCTTTTTTTTTTTTAAAGATTTTATTTCACTATTTTTAGAAAGAGGGGAAGGGAGAGAGGCAGAGAGGGAGAGAGACATCAATGTATGGTTGCTTTTCACTTGCCTCTAGCCACAGACCTGACTGGAGACCTGGTTTGCAACCTGGTTATGTGCCCTGGCTGGGGAATCGAACCTGCGACCTTTGGGTTTGCAGGCTGGCACCTTATCCACTGTGCTACCAGCCAGGGCTTATAGCTTTCATTTTAAACAGCAAGTTCCTTACTAGCTAAAAACAATTTTGTGAGAATGATTTGGTTGTTTTGATGTAGCCAATTACAGACAAAATGGTTTAAAATAGGGTTTCTGGACTAGTAAAAACGTAACAAAGTGAGGCTGCTTTCTCAAAAGTTCTCTATGTAGTACAAAAGGTAGGTGAGGCAGAGGGAGACACCTGGAAAGAGGAACGGCTAGAGGTAAAGAGAGAGCTAAAAAGAGTATAAGAGGAGACCTGAGAAAGTGAGCTAGTGAAAAAATAAGTAGTGAGAGAGAATGATGGGTGGGAAGATAGAGTAGTGGACATTACTAAAGGGGAGGATGGACATATTTGAAAGTAGAAGAGACAGTGGAAAGCAAGGACAAGACCAAAGGTGCATACTTATCAAAGCCTACAGCAGAAATTGTAGGTAGTTTTATCTGGGAGTGGAACTTCCTGGGGCTGCTTGGGCAGCTTGGTGATGTAGAAAGGACCTTGCTCTTTAAATTGGAAGACCTGGATTTTAAGTCCTCTTTCCTTCTTAACAATGGTTAAGGAAGTCATTTCTCTGAGGGCTCTGTTTTTCATCTCTTAAATGGGAAATGCCACTTAAGTTTGATGATGACATAATACATATTCCTACAGCTTTTTCTGTCTTTGTTTACTACTTCATTTTCCTTGGGAAATAATAAATAGAATTTCCAGTGTTCTTGGTTAAAACGCTGTAGATTTTTGGAAGAAATACCTAGCTCTTAGTTAAATGTATGATTAGATTCCACAGAAAGAACAAGATACAGTGCTTTATACATTTGATTTTGTAAAAAATTTATTTTATTATTTTTAGAGAGAGGGGAAGGGAGAGAAGCAGAGAGGGGGAGAGACATCAATGTATGATTACCTTTCACCTGCCTCCAGCTACAGACCTGGCTTGCAACCTGGTTATGTGCCCTGGCTGGGAATCGAACCAGTGACCCTTGGGTTTGCAGGCTGGCGCCTTATCCACTGTGCCACCAGCCAGGGCCTATACATTTGATTTTTATGTTGCATAAAATAAAAATTTCTTTCTTTTTTTTTTTAAAGAGGAAGGCTATTCTCATCCCGGCTGGGTTGCTCAGTTGGTTAGAGTGATGTCTCAATATGCCAAGGTTGCAAGTTCCATCCCCTGTCAGGGCGCGTACAAGAAATCACCAATGAACACATAAATGAGTCCAACAACAACTCTGTTTCTCATAGCTCTCTCTAAAATTTAATTTAAAAAAAAAAAAAAAAGGAAGGCTGTTTTGCCTACCTGAGGAAGACTGCTCATGGCCTGAAGCAGGACTCTCAAATCCCCTCATCTGATCATCCCTACCTCCCAGCATAGGTGTACAGTTCCTAGCTGTGGGCAGTTGCAAGAAAGGTCAAGCTAGGGTCGGGCAGGGAGAGGGAAGAGCATGGAAAGCATGGACCAGAATGTATCTTGGGGAACCAATTTAAAGGTTTTTTTAACGTGCTACCTGTGGATCACCTTAATCATCTTAATTTAACTGAACAGATATGACATAAAAATAGTTAGTTTTAAGTCATATTAATTTAAAAAATCAGAGCTGATACTATGCTACAAATAATGCATTATGTCATTAAGATGTAACAACGTTGAGGTGCTTGCTAAAAATATAAATTTACAAAATTCAAAATGAAGTTAAATTCAGCCATGAGAACAAAACAGACAAGGCTTGTTATTATGGTAAAACAGTTTGAAAAGACCTTGAAATGAAGGTATGATGACACTGTTAAAGTGTTTATTTAGATAAGCACACTGAATAAGCTGAACTATATGCAGTAAAAATAAAGGGGTATGAGAGGATGAGGACAGGATGTTAGCTGGAAACTACTTATATTAGATGAAGCCATTTTAAGCCTTCAAGTCAGTTAACATTTACAAAGCATGTAAATCAAATGATAAAGCACTATATTTTGCTCTATTATTGATTATGTTATTATAGTTGCCCTGATTTTTTCCCCTTGCTCTCCCTCCACCCAACAACCCCCACTCCCTCAGGCAATTCCCCCACCGTTGTTTATGTGCATGGATCATGCTTACATTCTTTGGCTGCTCCATTTCCGTACCCTCCTCTTCAATAAACAAGGGCAGCAGAGGTGGCTTGCTGCTAATAACTGAGAGGAGCAATAGACCGTGGGACAACAAAGGGGTTTTGAATTTTGGTTGTTACGAATAATTTTATACTTCAGCCTTGATCCTAACATTACCTTATAGTAATGATGATATCGATGAGTTAATTTGAAGTCTAGAAAGATTGTGATGTGGGTAGTATATTTAATAATAAGTGAAGTTTGAAGGAATTCTTGCAATAATGTGCTATTATTTCCCCTCTGAATTTTTTTTTTTTTAAGATTTTACTCATTAATTTTAGAGAGAAGGGCAGGGAAGGAGGAAGAAAGGAAGAGAAGCATCAATGTATGGTTGCCTTTCACCTGCTTCCAGCTAGGGAACCTAGCTGGAGACCTGGCTTGCAACCTGGCTATGTGCTCTGACTGGGAACCAGCAACCCTGGAGTTTACAGGCCAGCAAACTCCACTGAGCCACCAGCCAGGGTTTTCCCCTCTGATTTTGAAATTCTGTGAGTCTCCCCAAGACCTTCTAATATGGAGAAATGTTGGGGCACTCTTAAATGATTTGCAGCACCTTTCCCTGAGGTTTTCAAAGAAATCCTGGGTTGGCTTTGGTTGGGTAGCTCAGTTGTTCAGAGTGTTGTCCTAGTATACCAAAATTGTGGTTTCATTGGATTATGCCTAGTCAGGACACATACAAGAATCAATCAGTGAATGCATAAATAGGTGGAACAACAAATCAATGTTTCCATCTCTCCCCCACTTTCTCTCCCTCATCCCAAAATCAAAATGCTTGGTTGAGTCAGTTGAGTCTCCTAATTTATATGTTTCTTGTTGGGGACAAGTACTGTGGTGTTTTACTCAGCAACCAGGTTTAGGTTACATAATCATCTTCGTATGTAATTGCCCTTCAGTATGTTGGTTTTTACTTAATAAATTAAAATGTGTGAAAAATGGCTAACATAAATCTCATGTGATATAATTTACTTTTTCTTTTTTTGGATTATGTGCTTTACATGTTTTGAAAAAAAAGGGAATGGGAGGGGAGAAAGCCAGGGGTGTTTGCTGAATCCTAATGGTTAAAGGTAAGTGAAATGAATGTTAAACACAGTCACTTGAAAATTGTTATTGTCTTTGTCAATATCTGGAAGTCAACATAAAAAGCTTTTCAGTTGTGTTCAATGTGTATATAAAATTCAAGATGCTAACTTGAAACTTTTTCCATCTCTTCTGAACAATAGGTACGTTCTATGGATGAACTGAATCATGATTTTCAAGCACTTGCTCTGGAAGGAAGAGCGATGGGAGAGGTAAGTGAACTGGTGTGTCAGAAAAGTGGGCCTGTTTTTAAGGGAAGGTTGGAGTTGTCTTTCATCAGATGTGTCCGAATCTAGTCTCCAGAAGTATGTGCTTGCTTTTTCTTGTGGCCATTCCTCATGATAGGAATCGAACATTGCAGAATTTTTCGAAAATGGTCTATATTATAAGAAGAATGCTAACCTTTGCTTAGAGTCTTAAAAGCAAAACAAAGCAACCGAAATATTAGTACAAATTATTATTACCCAGTCAGTTGTGAACTGAGGTGTTACTATTTTACAAAATAACTTAATTTTATATGCATCAAATGACCTTACCTTTGCTTCATATTCCAGTTGCTTATGGAAGGGAGACATAGATTGTTTGCTAACAGAATATGTTGATGACTTATTACTTATTTTTAGAGTAGTGCCTTTTTTGAGGAAGTTGTTTATAGAGTTCCATTATGAGGAGAAAGTTGTTAGGTTTCTGATGAAATAATTCCAGAAGTAGAGGCCTGAGCTGATCATCTCTTAGGAACATAGAATTCAGAAACAAAATTTTGGTTTGTTGGTAATGTTTAAAATTTGCAAAAATAAAATTTGCTATCATTCATTACATTGACAGGGAAAATTGCTGTAATTCTAAAAGAAAAGGGAGTGTAGATGATGTACAGTCAACTTTTGATGGTTCTCGTTGAAAATAAGAATGTATTGGTAATAAGATGGAACATACAATTTGAATTGCTAAAGGTGTTAGAGGTTCATAAATTAGAAGCATTGACTTGTGATTCTCTTGTTCTAGAGAATTACCTTAGGATTTTTTTCTTCTGTTTTATTTTTTGTATATCTAATATTTAAAATTTTCCACATCTATTTTAATGCTTTAAATGAAGGGATAATAGCTATATTATGGATTCTTTCTGTTTTTTTTTTTTTTAAATACCATTCATTACGTAAGTTTGTTCTTTGATTTAGCCAGTAATTTGTGATGCAGGCACTGTGCTAGGTCCTGAGGATTAAAAATTAAGATAATTTCTTTCCTGATTTGTGAGAAATATTCGTAGACTGCCCTTCTGGTTAGATATTAAATAGACTTTTTTGGTGTTTTGGTCCTGAGATTCTTGCTTTGTTATAAAATTTTGTTTCCAACTTTTTTGAATCCTTTTGTGGTCAGAGTCCAGTGTTCTATCGTCTTAGGTTCATGGATTTTTGGTCTGTTCCTGTTTTCTTCCCCAGAGCTTTAAGAGAAGATTAGAAGGTGTCATTGAAACAGTGAATATCAATAAACTATATATGGTTTTTAGGTAAAAGATTTTCTAAATTAACTTCTGGAGCAAAGTTTGAACAGAAAGTTAACAAATTATCTATCTGATAATATATATATAGATGGGGAACCCCATTTATCTTCTTCACTACTATAATTCTAACCTGGCCCACTCCACCAAAAATATAATACCAGGTTTTTTAAATTAATTGCATAAAATAATAAAACAATGCCCTGTTGCTGTTAACAGAGATTATGAACATAATTGACTAGAAAGTGAATTTTATTTAAATGACACAAACAAAAATGTTTTTTAAATATTTTTTCTTTTTGAGAGTCCAAAAATGCCATTATCTCAAAAGTCTCCAAACTTCTTTATTTTTGTTAGAAATGCTATTTTTGATAATATATACAGAATTCCTCAGACCTGTATGTAAACATAGTAAATAACTAAGCAAAGTACTTTCCAACAGTACAACAATAATACAGTGTCACTCTTGTTTTCCTAATTATTCACAAAGCAATTACAACTACCATTTGTTAGCCATTTATGAGGCAGATGCTAAGGGGTTTGCATGCATTATTTCATCAATAAATATCAGGATAGTGTTATTATATAGGTAAGTACAAAGGCTAATAGAAATTAATTAATTTGCCTAGGATTACACAGCCAGTAAGTGGTGGAGCCAGGATTACAACCTGGCTTCCTCCTCAAAGCATGTGCCCTTAGAATATACAAAGGCAATCCTTGTAAGTTGATTGACAGTAAAAATCCCATTTTAGTAAGCTTTATAAAATTTGATTTTGGGGAGGATTCAAAAAATGTTTACTATATTTCCCTCAATACAATACGTTAATGAAGTTATTTTTTTGAAAGCAAAACTAGTGTCTATGCACAAAGGGGAAAGACTAAGTATCGAGTAAAGTTTCTGTACTCAGAACTTTCTTCACCTAGTTGAGGAAGCAATGAATACATATGACGACAGAAAGAATGTTTTTTGTATGTATGGTTTGAGTTTAAGGGAGTGATGATCAGTATTTGCAGAACTGGTTTGTAATCACAGGAATGGAGGGAGGTGTAAGACTTGGGAATCACCTAGTTTAGTTAGGGTTTTGTATAGGTGCAGGTTGGGAAAATGTTGGTTTTATTTTTCCTAGTGATACAAGAGAGACTGGCATAAAAAGAAAAATGAAGAAAATAAGCTTTTATAATAAAAATTTTTTAATGTAGAGCTTCTAGTTAAACTTCATTAAATTTCCTTTTCTTTAAGCAGTAACATCTCTGGGAGAGGATTTGTATTAACATAGCCTTCACCCATATAAACATTCAAGTTTCAAGTAAATTGTATGGACTTAAAAGCCAGGCTTGGGATATTTTTGCTGCAATTATTTTATTTGTATTTGTTTGTTGGGGAGTAGGGAGAAGGGAGGGACTTTTCTATTGGAGTCAACAATACCTATGTTTGAAAATGTATGGATCTTGAGTAACCTCAGACTGCTCGGCTTTTGTTACATTTTTTTCATCAAAGCCACTACTGAACTCTTGGCGTCACTTTGCAAGACATAGAGCCTGTCTTAGTAGAGATCTTGCTCAAGAAGTGGCTTCTTAAAACATCATCTTCAAACCTCTTGCCGGTTGTCTGAAGTACAGTTCTTTTGCTGAAGGACTCGGAGTACCCGTGCTTCACTTGCCCCTGTTCTAGAAAGTCAGCATAAAAAGGGTGATAGGAAAATGTCTCAGGATTAGGGCCATAACTTATTTTCAGAGATTTCATCCGCTGCTTTCATTCAACTTCAAGTTCAAGTTCTGAAAAATTTAAAAGCACATATTTGAGCAGCTTCTTTATTTACATATGAAAAGATTAGTCTGGTAGTTGAGTATTTACGAATGTTTCTTTGTAGTATTGAGGAAGGCTCACTGACCTTGGGTTTTTGAGCTCTGCTTCTGTATTGGGTTGGTTTATGATACTGCATGACTTTTTGCTCCACCTGTGGGAGGGAAGCATTATTACTGGTCATGTCCTAAAAGAGATGAATTTCTAAATGGGAGAGGGGTTCTAATTGGAAAGTACTTTGAGAGCTTTTGACAGAAAAGGCACTTTATTCTGCATAATTGGTTTTGTAAGTTAAAAGAACTTTGTTTTTCTTTTCAAGGTTACATAACATTTTATATGTGGTATACTTGACAACTTTCAGGAATATTAAAATAGTAATTATTTCTGGAGTAAACAAATGCATTTAGATATGGCCTTTCATCTTTGTCTTAGAAAACTGAAGCATAGAGAAACTTACCCTTGGTAATAGACAAGTTTGTACAGCTGAGGAAGGAAATCTGGAAAGTGCTCCTGTATATGGAGAGATAGTGAACCCTAACACGTTCCCTGGAAGTAGAATAAGGTGAGATATATTTAAAATACAGCTTCACATTCTCGTCAGACATTACATGGGAATTCTATTTATACGCATGAGACAGCAGAATGGCTTGTATAGGGACAAAATTGATAGTGATTTTGAGAGTTAGTAACTCTGAGAAAGGTATAACTTGGTGAGGTAGAAATCCCAGCCGACCAGAACTTTGAAGCCACAACTTCTAGTCTGGGTTCAGATATTCATCTTATTTTGATTTTGCTTTGTCCATTTGTAAGACAAAGTAGGACTAAGTAGTGTCCCAGGATTCTTTTAAGTCTACGGGTCTTGGATTTTGCCCATAATTTTATCTATAAAAATATACAAAACACACCACCACCACCACACCACCAAAAAAAAAAAACAAACAAACAAAAAAAAAAAACAAAAAAAAAAACCAAGGATAGTTCTGCTTTTTCTAGGACATTGCATAGTTGGCCATCAAAAAGGTGCCTTTTTAAGTAACTTCACCCTCATGGTGTCGAGGTTCTATGAGTTTTCATTGGGTTCTCTAATAAAAAGTTCTATAATTACGTAAGATGCTGAAGTGACTGTCCATTAGGGCTTGTTGATTGGTAATTGTGAAATCAAGGCAAGGTGCCGGGAGCCTAATGGATACCAAATCTGTTAAAATTTTCCCCTCATCTTTCCATCATGGCAGACAGAATGGCTCATAGAATTGGAGGCTTTGTGGTAGCTTAAAGTACTCCTAAGGATCCACAGCCCTACCTTACTCACACTGGCAGTTCCTTGCCATTGGAGTCCCATGCGAGGAACTAAGTTGACTCCAAAATGGAATTTAGGAAAGGCGATATATTGTCTGCCAACAAGATCATGCAACCTTTCTTGCAGAAGGGAGGAAAGATTAATATTGTCTTGTAGTATATTAATATAAATATATCTGACCAAGCAGTGTAATGAATCCCCTTTTTTTAAAAAAATTGTAGCCTTTGAGTTGCTGATAGGGATGGTAAAAACTGCCTAGGTCTATAACTTTGTATTAATACCATTTGGTTGTTGTGCAATTTTGACATGTTGCTGTTAAAATGAAATGTTTACTTCAGAGAAAACATTGTAAGCTAAGCCAAGTGACCTTGAGGAATGCGATCCTAGTTAATAACTCCTGTATTAGGTTGATGACTGACTGTTAGGGATGATGTGACCTCTTTATAAGTCTTGTTTGGGAAGGTTCTTGGGATTTTGTGACAATTTGGGGATTGAGATTGGACATTTTGAGGAACAAGATAAAATGAAATTTTCTTCTAACCCTGAAAATGTGGATGCAAATGACATTTGGAACATGCTTCCCAATTCAGTCCTGTCACTTTGAGACCTTTGTGGAGCCCCACTCGAATACTGTCTTCTATCCTGTACTGAGCAGATTAGGCAGATTTTACCACCGTATATGGTATATGTTGAGCTTGGAATGTTTGAATGCAGTAAAACATGCTCCTTTGAAGCAGGATATAACATGATCCACACACTGCTTAACCTGTCTTCACTTAATTTCTCTCTTTTGATCCTCCTTTGGCTAAAATGTCTTCCTTCTTTCCATCCATGTCAGTGTGCTTTATATGAAGGCAATCCAACTAAATAACTACAATAAAACATTAACTCTTTCAGGACACTTTGGCATTGAATTCATTACCTGTGTGAAAATCCCAACAAGTTTTTGTGAGATAGTAGTACCATTTTTTAACATGAGGAAAATGAGCCCAAAGGTCAAATAACTCCAGCTAAGGTCAGAGTGTCAAGATGTTGGATTGACTTTAAATTCTATTTCATTAGGCTAAGAAATAATTGGATTGGCAAAAAACCAAAATAACAAAATAAAAAAGTTTGTTATTTTTTCTGTAAAAGGCTTTAGTAGTACTTAGTTGTCTTTAACTTCTTTGAAACAATCTTGTTAGATTATATTGTGATAGTTGTCATATGAGTGTATTAAAAAAACTGATAAAAACTGGTAAATTTTTGTGTGGCCATTTTAATATTGAAGATGGAAGAAAATATGCAACATATTCCTTCCTTCCTTCCTTCCTTCCTTTCTTTCCAGATTTTATTTATTATTTCCAGAGAGAGGAGAAGGGAGAGAGGCAGAGAGGGAGAGAAACATCAATGTATGGTTGCCTTTCACCTGTCTCCAACTACAGATCTGGCTGGAGACCTGGCTTGCAACCTGGTTATATTGCCCTGGCTGGGAATTGAACCAGCGACCTTTGGGTTTGCAGGCTGGCACACTCATTTTCGATATATGCTTTATTTCAAGATAGGTAAAAACAACTGAAATGCAAAAGAAAATTGTGCAGTGTATGGAGAAGGTGCTATGACTGATCAAACCTTTGTGCTGTGAAGTTTTGTGCTGGAGATTTCTTGCTGGTTGATGTTGCCTGGGTAGACCAGCTGAGGTTGATAGTGATCAAATGGAGACATATCGAGACCAGTCATTGTTCTGCCATGTGGGAGATAGCTGACATACTCAGAATATCCAAATCAATAAAGTTATTGGTGAAAATTAAAAATGTGGCTTTCATGTTGTAGAAAACATCCATACAGGCTTTTTGGCCAACCCAGTAATAATAGCTGCAATATATTGAGCATGTATAATTTCTGGATATTGTGCTAATCACTTTATTTATATTACAGTCTTCATAGTGGGCCTTCAATATTATTATGCCCTATTATAGACCAGGCAAGAGGAGATTAGAGAGGTTAACATGATCATGAGCCTGCTATTTTAACCCAGATCTCGCTCCAGATCCCAAATGTTTCTGTTCATTTCTGCATGTCTAGAGTGTACCCTTTATTCAAAACCTAGCCTTAGTTACCAGCTCCTCTGTAAAAGCTCTCTTGCTCTCACGGACCAGAAGCTATGGAGTCGAATTCAAGTAGAAAGTTTTTTGTGTTGTTCTTACGGTCCTAATTTATTTTATACATGGTGATTTATGTAAATGTTTTCTATTTGCTTATATTTAAGTTTGTTGACATCAGGGGCTTTAGCTAATAATGTTCTTTGTAAACAGTGGCTGCTTAATATATATTGAATGAATCTAATACCAGTAAATATCTTTTTCTAGGCATAGAGTTTCTCTTTATTTTCTCTCTTACATCTGAATTGGTATTGCCTCTCACCCCAAGGGACCACAGTTCAATAAATATTTATTGTCTATGTTTTCTGTTCAGAATACTATTACCTTCAGAGGGATATGAAGGTGGGAAGGGGAGGATGAGGAAAAACATAACTGAAAAGCATTTATTCATGCTTCTCTGAAAATTTTTATAGTTTTCAATGATCAAATAATTACTTTGTTTAGTATAATCGTAACCAGATCAATAGGACAGTTCCTCTGGGTTATTTGCTGAGGCACAGAAATATCCTCATCCTCATTATGTACACAAACATACATAGTGGTATTTAGAAAACTGAAACCACTTTCGTTAAATTTCTTGTGTAAGCATGTATTAAACTATGTTGTGTGTAATTCTTGTGTACTGTTATTTTATTGATGAGAAATCAGAACAGCAATGTCTTGGTTAATATGCATTCTGTGGTTCTCATAACAAAGCACATAGAAGCAGTAGTTTATTGTCTGTGTTGCTCTTCCCTGTATGTAGTAGCTATATCTATGAAAAACTCACCTCTTGGAATGCATGAGAAGAGGAACTTGTCCATATCTGGCATACTGAGATTCTTGTCAGTTTTAAATACTTGGACGCTGACTGGATATGGAGATGGGTTTGAATATTTGATCCTATTTTGAGGCAAAGGATCTTTTTCTCCTCTCTTAATTGAGATACTTGCTTTTTGCTTTGGGGATATATCATGATACAATCTAGATGTTTTTATAGTTTTATCTGTGAGCTTTATAGGTTTCCTAAGTAATCTGGAGGCTTATCTTTTGTGCACTGGGTTCTCAGATGTGTAACAAGAATCATTTATATAATTAAAGTCTAGATGTGCTATAACATGAGTGTGGTTATATTATAGATCTAACCATACAGTTTATACATGTATAAAAACAATGACCTTATTTATTTATAGGTAACTTGGAGAGGTGACATAGTCCTCTGTTTCTTTACATGCTTTTCTTACACCCTGCAGAAAAAAGCCTGGGTCACTCTGGGCATGTCTTCATTTTTTGAACATAATTTACTGTTAGTCTGTCAAATTTTATTAAGACAGCAAAAAAAAAAAAAAGTTCTTCTGCCTCTGTTCCAATAACTTGAAGTGGAAAGGTATAAAGAAAACTACACTTTTAGTAGATTCAGCAATGAAGAAAGGATTACTGTGGAGCTTGTTCCAGGTTAATTTATCACAAAATAAGATGGACACTGAGGTCCTAAAGTAACTGAAATTTTTTTGAAGATTACACCCTATGAAAGTATGGCCAATGTCTTTTGTGTGTTCCTTTTCAAGGAGGAAGTTGTTAACGATTGTGTTCTTGGTGTGGCAAAGAACACTGGGAAACCCCATGCTTCTTTGGAGAGAATGCATTTTAACAGTGATCATCAATTGAAGAACTGCTTTCACTTCTATCTAATTTATGGTTGTCCTAAAATTTAAGATTTACTAAATTTTTCTTATCTCTATTTGATTGACATCTTTTTTTTTTGTCCTCTCTCTCAGCCACCTGTAATGGATCTTCAGGACAGCTATAAAACTTTACTGTTGGACTTGTAAACTTAAACTTGCAAAACCATGTGTTTATATATTAGTATCCTGTTTTCATCCTCTGCATTCAGTTCACTCTAAAGAATAGAGTCCTGATTTAATAGGAATTCAGTCATAGGCGGGCTCATGCATACTTAGTGACTTTGTTCTTTTTTTTTTTAAGATTTTATTTCATTATTTATTAGAAAGAGGGGAAGGGAGAGAGGCAGAGAGGGAGAGAGACATCAATGTATGGTTGCCTTTCTCCTGCCTCCAGCTACAAACCTGGCTGGAGACCTGATTTGCAACCTGGTTATGTGCCCTGGGTGACTTCGTTCTTGATCATAATAGGCAATGAGTCTTCTTTTGAAATTCCATAGCTTTTATTTTTTAATGTTTTTAAGACTGAAAGAGGCATCTAAGCTATATACATATATGTTGTTGTTTTTTTTTTTTAAAGATTTTATTTATTATTTATAGAGAAAGGGGAAGGGAGGGAAGCAGAGAGGGAGAGAAACAATGTATGGTTTGCCTTTCACCTGACTCCGGCTACAGACCTGGCTGGAAACCTGGCTGTGTGCCCTGACTGGGAATCAAACCAGCCACCTTTGGGTTTGCAGGCCGGCACCTTACCCACTGTGCCACCAGCCAGGTCCTGAGCTATGTTTTGTGTTTTCCTTGTCCCTATTTCTACAGGTTCCTTCTCTTACTTTTTTTCCTTTTGCTAGATTACTATAGTGATCTTTGCTTTGCCTCTCAGCATCCATGTGCTTTCCCTCACCCTATTTTATGAAAGAATATCAGATAAATCTTTTAAAATTTGTTTTTATAATGTTACTCCCGGTTGGATTAGAGCCCAACTCCTTGGTCCAGCTCCATAAAGCCTCACTGGTGACTGGACTAGTTGCGCTCTGACACCCTCTTATTACTCCTCTCCTGTGTTAGTGCCAGGCTTTTTATTGGTGAACACCTACGTCACTTGCTTTCATTTCTATATTTGCTCTTATGGAAAGTCCATTTCACTCTCCTGTCTTAGCATCACCCCCCCCCCCCATCCCAATCCAGTTTTGTTAAAATAATCCATGACCAATCCTATTCCAGGTTATTGTTCCCTTCTTCATTTGTAGTGGGTTATAAAGTTCAACAGCTGTACCACACTGTTAGTGTGTTTATCTTAAAATGCTTCTTAAATGTATCAGTTTGATTCTTGGTAAGGTTTTCTTTGCAGTCTTCTTTCAGGGCAATGAAAGCTTTTACTACTTTTGTTATTCCAGTAGTGGCTGAATGCAGGTTGTTCAGTAATACTTTTCACATCAGGAGGTACTTGAGATGGTGAAAAAGAGAAATTTTTCAGTAGACAGAAAAGTAATATTGGTCTTCCAGATGTGGGAGGGAAGATCAAATTGCCTCGTATTGTCCAGCCTAAATGATTTGTGTGATTTCATCCTTATTGGTGAAAATGTTATTAAAGGACATCAGATACAACTATTAACAATGGTTATGAAAAAGTTAAATTTGCAAAATATTTTAAAATACTGTTAATTTTATATACTACATAATTATAATTATGCAAAAGTGAAACTTTACTTAGAAGAACATTTTAGATTTCAACCAAAAGAGACCTTTAGTTAAGAGCCCATTAAGCCCTGGCTGGTGTGGCTCAGTGGTCCCTGGTTCGATTCCCAGGCAGGGCACATAACCAGGTTGCAAGCCAGGTCTCCAGCCAGGTCCTTAGCTGGAGGCAGGTGAAAAGCAACCATACATTTATGCTTCTCTCCCTTTCTTCCTTCCTCCCTGCCCTTCTCTCTGAAAATAATAAATAAAATCTTAAGAAGTAAACATAAGCCCGTTAATATGGATATTTGTTTTCAATAGTAACCATCTGGCTACATAAACTAAAAATTGTTAAGTAATTATTAGAGGTCAGGGTGTGATGCTGTGTCTTAGAGAAATGTGGAAAAACTATAACAAGTGTTTATTCTTAGAAAGTTTGTGTGTGTGTGTGTGTGATTTGAATTAAACGAGATAGCAGAAAAATGTTAACATTTTAAAATAGTCTTGCCTTGATCCTTGTAGCTCAGTTGGATGGGTATTATCCTGCAAAGTGAAAGGTCACCTGTTCTTCCTGGTTAGGGCATATGCCGAGTTGCGTGCAGTCCCCAGTTGGGGCACATGTGAGTCAACTGATAGATGTTGCTCTCACACACTGATACTCCTCTTCCTCTTTCTCCCTCCCTTCCCCTTTCTCTAAAAATAACTAAAATTTAAAAATAATCTTTATATAAATGTATTGAGAAACTGATTAAAAAGAAAGTAGGGTATTTCCTTAATTAGTAGATAATATATCAATGGAAAGTGAGAATTTAGAATGTATTCCTAAAACACCATCTTTGTGATTAAACTATTGAACATTTTGAACATTTATTTAAGTACAGTTTTCAAAGTGGATTAGAAATTGTCTGCTTGCTTTAAAATGTTTGAAAAAAGTTAATGAGCTCTTCCCTTAAAATTACCACTGACTTTTGTCACTTTAAAATTATGACGAAGTGAAATGTCTAAGAGAAAATGCCTTATATATCTGCGGTGAATTTTTTGTACCACTATAATGTCAATTTTTATTTATTAAAAAATCATTTCTAAATCATAATAAAGTATATTTTGTATCCCTGACTGATGTGGCACAATTGGTTGCCTCATTGTCTGGTAGTCGAAAGGTTGCGAGTTTGATCTGTGGTCCTGGCATGGAAGGCAGCTGGTCAGTACATCTCTTTCCCAGTGATGTTTCTCTGTCTCTCCTTTATCTCTTTAAAAGCAATAAAAAAAATACATCTTTGGGTGTGGATTAAAAAATACATATTTTCTAACAAGCCATCTGTAATCCATGACACCAACAAGTATCTATTTCAGTTTTTACTCTTTCTTCCCAGTTTTGATCCAAAAGGGAAGGGTTCATGAGGAGAAGCAGTCTTTATGTGAATATTTACTTCTAAAATTTACTGTTATTTTATAAATATTACATAAAGTTATTATGGCTATTTTGGGTGAGCTTACATTGTTGTAGTTAGCATTTAACAGCTGCTTTATTGAACATTTCGTTTGTTCCCAACTTCTTTGCTCTTATATGTTGAATATAGAATTTTTCTTTTTGATTTCTTTTTATTTATTTTATTTTATTACTTTTTAATTTTAAAGATTTTATTCATTATTCTTAGAGAGAAGGGCAGGGAGGGAGGAAGAACTTCAATGGTTGGTTGCCTTGCACCTGCCTCCAGCTACAGGCAGTTTATTTTGTGAGAAAACAGACATAGAGGGGTTAAATTCACACAGCTGGTATTTAAAACTAGTTATTTAAAAAAAATTATTTCAGAGTGCTTGTGTGCCTTAACACTATATTAAATCTTAAAATAAGCCTAGAGATTCTTGACACTCTCACTCAGACCTTTATTGTCTCCTCTCTGTTGAAAGGGCTCTTTGGAGGGGATAATATAATGATTGTGCAAGTATGGCTTTGTGCGTTGTCTTTTTTGTTGGATGATAAAATAAAAAAGGTATCTCCAGTCAAAATTTAGAGGTTTCCCAAGTGGATAACAATATTTGTAAACCAGTGCATGATTTCTGTTTTTTTTCTGCAGAAGCCTCATGACTAGGCTTGATTGTTTTTCTTTATGTGTTCTCTTTTACAAACCTGTAGTTCAAGTTGGGATGAGAGAGAGAGAGAGAGAGAGAGAGAGAGAGAGAGAGAGAGAGAGAGAGAGAGTGTGTGTGTGTTTCTCCCAAAGATTTGAGAACATACACCATTAATTAGAAGGGTACTTTGGAATTCCACAAGAAAGACTACAGGTCTGTTGTGCTGCTAGGGAGTTATGTAGGCTCTCCCAAATTCTGGTTCTTAGTTTCATAGGCTTTGGAACAGGGATCCCAATCACTAATTCAGAGATGATTGGATTATGAAATTAGCACACTAACCAGAACCACAGAGACTAATGTAAAAAAATCATGATGCATTTATGAGGAGAAATAATAACTCTCAAACAGACAGGATAATTGCATCTAGAGATAAGCATGCTTGGGTCCAGGAAGACACCAAGTTCTTATGCAAAGGTTGTGTGGTAAGTAGAATCTGAGCCAGAGAAGTTACTTGGATGTTTTTAGGCTACTGTTGTCAAACTTCTGTCTGGTCTGGTGCATTAATTTTTTTTATAAGAATAGACTTGTTTGTGTGCATCAGATGCACACATGCCAACTGGATAATACTGTCCACATTTTACTGCCTGGGGTCTGGTCTCCTTTGCTTTTGTTGGTCCAATTCCTAATCCCTGTTATCTTCCTTTAGAATTGTCAAATCTTTTAATCCTCTTATTGCTTAGGTTTTTTTTTTTTTTAGAGTGAATTTTGTAAACCCCTGCTGCAATCTATTCTTTTTTGTCCTGTCAAAGAACAGCATTTGTTTTCAAGTGTTCGATGGGATAAACAAGCTGTAACTATCTTTTCATCTACTAGTTGCCCTTCAGTTTTTGGTGACTGAATTTAGATGTGGTTTGAGGGAAGGTTTGGCACCCGCTGGCATTCATGCCAGTGGTTGGTGAACCCCAGGATGTTTTCGCCAGTGCTGTAGATGACATTTCCTCCAGGTTGGTTGCTATTGGATTTGAAATAACAATTGGATACTCAAATCACTTTGTTTTATAATTCAGTAGATTTTATACTATAACCCCATTTAATATGATCAGATTTGAACAATAATTATTTTAGTTGACTCTTGAATATGTGATTGCCACTAATTCTCAGTAAGCTTAATATGTCTTAAGTTGATCTGATTTTACAGAATTTTAAAAAGCCAGACATTTTAAAATAAGAGCTATAAGACAAACTAGGGGATAACATGAAATGGAATAGACATAATTTATTTTCTGAATTAAAAAGTACTTGCGTTTTAGATGTTAGAAACGAAATAAGAAGTACTTCTTGAAATCAAACTCAAAGAAATATTTTTAATCTAAGACC